>BLKR01000502.1:0-280000 GCA_011170035.1 Teleogryllus occipitalis | reverse complement strand
ACATTACAATTTGAATTGAGAGGATTTAAACCAATGATATTAAATCATTGTTTATCTTGTTCGACATAAGTTTTAGAGGAATTTTACAATGAATTTACATTAGCATAACTTTCATCTGGATTAGTGGCCAAATGCAGTATTGCACATGATATCCGAGAGAAATGCACATAATCTAATACATGCATTATTAGAATATATGATAGAAATATATACGTACCTTAAAGTTACAATGCCATTTCACCATTCTCTGAGAAAATCGGTTGACAATTCTTGCTTGCTTCCAAATAGGCTGTGGAAATGTAGGCATCATTTAATTCTTTTTTCAAACTTCATTCGAATATCCCGTTCACTCCCAATGAAATGACTTTCACTTCAAAGAGGAATTTAGACTCCGTAGTCTGGCGTCTATTAAAAGATTTCCACCAATATCCACTAAATGCAATTCACACAATAAAGCACGATGAGTTTCAATACGGTACATTATTAACTCGTTTGTAATTTCAGCGATTGGCTTCACCGGTAACTACGGTTTCTTGCTGTTACACGCACACGCGCACACGCGCACCCGCGCACGCCCTCGCACGCGCTCGCACGCGCTCGCACGCGCTCGCACGCGCACGCACGCGCACGCACGCGCACACACACACACACACACACACACACAAATTTAAAGTCTATCCACTGAAAAACGATAGGTCGTTGATCAAATAATCATTGAACATGGCCACATTCCTCTCCATCTTCCACCGAACCATCCAGTTCTAAATCCAATAGAACTTGTTTGGGGATTTGTAAAAGGGCACAAGGAAGCAGAAACAATTGGTGCATTCTTAAAAGCAAAGGAAACGTTTTGCAGAGAAGCGTTTGCACAATACAGTGCTGAACAGTGGAAGAAATCCTGCGAGCATGTGTACGACATTATAATTCAGATAATGTGATGGACCAACAAATGATGTATTCATTTCTTTGGACACTCCTGGAAGTGCGAGTTCCTCTTTGGACGAAGAGGGCAGTGATGACGAGTGGCGGTCAGCGCGATCGCTGCGTCTCGCAGTCGCCTCTCCTCGCCTACGCGCTTCCCTTATCGCCGAGAGGGGAAATCTCAGATGCCACAGGGTGGGGGCAGCCTCCGAGACTTTACCAAAGGTACGTCCGCCATGATGGGTTTTTTACGAGCGGTTCAGCTGTAGATAAAATACAGAGCAATGGGATATAAAAAAGATTCACACTACTTCACCTGTAATTCAAATTCCACATCTAGGGCAGAGCTCCCGCAGTTGTCTTTGGCTTGAGCTGCTGGGATTGCGTCCGTTCTAGTGCTGCGGTACGCATACAAAACAAAGCCCTCAGAGAATACTGAACATCAGAATTTGATTCGGGTTAAGAGATGAACCAATTTGCAATGAAAGTGCAATGAAAATAAAATTCCTTTACGATTTCCAAATATAAATATTGTGCTTTCAAATTGATAGGGGCGCGGCGCTTCCAACACATTAATGGATGCTACTCTCCCGCAATTACCCCCCAACGTGCGGCCCTAAATATAAGACTTTGGCTGCTGTAAAAAACCTTCACAAGGCTCCACAAGCCCCCACAATCACCGGAAATGAAGCCAATAGAACATCTGAGGAGTTATCTGGGTTCAAAAGTTATATAAAGAGTCTTCACGTGTGCAAGTGAACTCAAGGAAGTTTCAAAGGATGAATGAGAAATGAAGGAGAAATCGCCTTCCTTTACTGCGAATTTGGTCGAGTCTATGCCTTGAAGACTTCAGGCAGCAATTGATATTAAAGAAAATCCAACAAAATATTAGGAATTCACTTTATTAAAATTTTATATATAAATACTAGCTGATCCGGCGAACTCTGTTCCGCCTTAACAGCCGGTGCCATCTTTTTTCTCGCGTCGCACTCACTGTGAGAAACTGTACTATCCTTGTTGCACTGCGTACGTGCAAAAACGTGCGTTCTCACACAGGAACGCTGTCGAACGGGATAAACAGTATCCTATGTCCGTCTCCTGGCTCTAAGCTTCCTGCTCACCAAATCGGTACAGCCGTTCTTGAGTTATAAATAGTGTAACTAACACGACTATATATAGATATAACGGCGAACGAAAGGCGGCTATCATTATCGCCTTCTGTTATCAGTGCGGCGTTACAACAATGGGTTACAACAGGCAACAATGACCGCTAACATGCGAAATCACGCGAAAACGTGCGTAAACGTGCGTTCTCATACAGGAACGCTGTCGAACGGGATAAACAGTATCCTATGTCCGTCTCCTGGCTCTAAGCTTCCTGCTCACCAATTTTCAGCCAAATCGGTGCAGCCGTTCTTGAGTTATAAATAGTGTAACTAACACGACTTTCTTTTATATATATAGATGGCCTATAGGATGGCTCTTGGGCAACGTATGATCCCGGGTTCGATTCCCGGTCGAGGCACAAAGAGAGTTGTAGCTTTCCTTTAAAATCGTCTCCGTTTCTGTAGCTGTGTGACGAAGAAATGCTCAGACAGGCGGACTTTGCTAGTTACAGTGAAGGGAATACGTCATGTTCGCCACTTGTCTCCTCCCCCCCCCCCCAAGAATGGAATTAAACTAGGTTCAGGCTTGGGGTTACCTAGCCCGCAAAGTCGGACAGTTGTCTCAAAATGCCAAATACATATTTAAATATTTGAGTGTATAAATACTTTTGACGGTTGGGAAAAGATTTTTTAAAATTTGTTATCGGATGTGAGTTTTATAGTCATTTTCTGTTTGCATTACAAGTGATATTGAAAGAAAACTGAGTTCCTCCATTTTTTACTTGTTTATCAACCGAATTACTGGCGTTTTATTGAAATGCGGATACAAATACATTTGGCACTGACTATAAGTTTGTATAGCCGTGAAATTCGCAAAATTTTCTGGCAAATGACACACGTAATGCGAAACACTTTGTCATCCATGGAGTTAAGAATACCAGCAGGGGGCATGACGTCACGAACGTGAAGCCACTTGAAGGCTCTTACGGGTGAAGCCACTTAAAAGTCTCGCTCGTGGCACATAGCGAAGTCGCTAGCCTTTCACCACTGAGGTCCGGGTTCGATTCCCGTCGAATCTCAAGTGAAATTTGTTCCTACCAAACGAGTTTGGCTGCTTCACAAGGGCTGGTCCAACCCTTGTGAAGTGTCCTAATCCCTGCCCCTATCCTTATTCCTTCCCAATTCTGGCCGCTGGGTAGTGACGCAGGACCGCGTAGCAGGAGGCGCGTACGCGGAGATGCTACCTGGCGGCCTCTTGACAACCGACTGCGACGTGACGCGACAAAAAGTTAATGGAAGATCACTCCACAAGCGCGCAATGTAATGGAGGATTACTCCCCAGCGCACAGCCCTCAACGCCCCTTAAGGTGCTTGGAGACGCGTTGCATCAAAAATGGCAGACACAACAAATTAAAAAAAGCAACGATCCGCCATATTGTAGTGTCCCAAAAGCTCATATTAGTGGTAGACATCCTCGGGTTTAACATTCATGATATTTTTTGAAAATATTTTTTTCTCCTCAGATCTACATTAGATGGTGCTGTGGATAAGAGCAGTGTGACGAGACAATTGGTAGTCTAATGATTGCACCAGGTTATGTTCTGTTCGTTTCCAAGAAGAGGATTTTGACAAAATGTCGCTATTATGATTACATTTACAGGAACTCGCAGTTCCGACAATTTTCCCAGCCTTTCTACAACACCTAAGAGAAGTAGGTTGTGCAGAGTGACGATTCATTCAAGAAGTATTTCACTTCTCCCCGTAGCACGTTACAAACAGTTTTAACTGTTTTCGAATTACAATAAATAAAATAAAGAGCAATAGCATTAATTCTGATTACGAATCTCTGCAGCCCATCACGTTCCATGAGACCGTGAGGTTCATTATAGCACAACCAGTTCGTTTCACATGTACAACTCTTGTTATTGGTATTTTTAGTTGTTTTTTTCATGTGTTTTTCTTTTGTGGGAATGCTAACTTAACGATAAGATAGCGCACCCACACATATCCATTTTTTATTTTGATGTTGTGCATCGATTCAAAATTTCTAATTTGGGTATAAATTAGTTCAAAATTAGAACAAAATTCTGGAAAATTCTTTTTTAATTTTTGATAAGTGGGTGTGCCAACTATACCGTCATGAGGAAAAGGCAGTCCAGGGCCGTGAACGGACGCCGTTTTCGCCACTGGCCTCAGCTTCCGCGCGCCGAGCGCCAGATCGACATGGGTGGATTACGTCTCATTGCGCGATTGCCCTACGTTCGCTGTCATTCTCTGAATCCCCCTCTCACCAAATCCCAAAATTGAAATGCGAACCTTTCTTTATTTGAAATTGGCACATTACATCGTAAATTACAGAGACCAGTGGGAAGTGAGACATATTACGCCCAATTCTCAAACGTAGACTTTGAAAATTCATTCTTCCTTAATATAAAAATCAATTTCTCGCCCGATAATTTCTTAAACACGAATCAACCACAATAAAAAACATATCTTTCAAAATAAAAGTTTGCGAAAAACGGTTTGTCAGCAATAAGGCACTCCACAACGCCCTTTCAATAGAATGAATTACTTTAACGCAAAACCAGCGCATATTTTTTCTAAAATATTTAGGACGACGCAGGATCCCACTAACATTTTCTTTCATATCCCTCTCATTACAGGCACAATATTACATACTTACAACTTTCTCACCGACCGCATTTTTCCCCAAACTCCTTGAATCCCCTACCAGTCATTTCTATTCGGAAAGCACCTGTACTTTCAGGGAGGTACCAGGAAGTTACACCCTCATTTTCTACGCACAAAATTACTCGGCCAACCCGAACCTTCCGAACCTCACGGCAGTCCTTTTCATCGGTACACAATTTCAAATAAAAAGTCCTAATTTCATCTACTTTAATACCGTTAACGATGACATTTTACACATCAACAATCCATATAATTTTTCTCATTTCGGATATCTTAATATTTAGGTTTCATGGCAATACAGATGGATTTTGCTTTAACGGTTTTATTTCCATCTCTTGAAAACAATTTTGCCCCAAATGATTTCATGTTTGATTGCGTGTTAAGAACTCCACTATCTGTTACTTACCTGAATTGGTTCGTTGAACTAAAAAAAAAACACGCACTCAAAGGACGTACAATATCAAACATACAATTGGCACACCTTTACCAATTGATGTAACTTACCCCTTGATTTCCCACCCATACAAGTTCTTCTTGTCGATCAAATGTCACAGTTGTTGCTCCAAATCGTTCTCCACCATCGGCGAACACAGTGCGTGTCTCATGAAACTCGCCGCCATAATCATGTCCAAAGTGTGGACTCGTAGAAACAAAGTCATTAGTAGGCAATTCATAGGAGTCGCCTTGCACTTCGTATGATGTAGCAGTATCGCCATACACTGCAAAGAAACAAAACGTCAAGTCAGTGCCTCGTAATAACATTAATATACTGTGGCATTAACAGCCCATTTAGACTGTGTACCTAATTTCACCAAATCGTTTGTAATGTTTCGAATGAGAATGAGTTGGGTGGAAAAAAATACAAGTTAGTTACCGAGTTCCACAGTTCACTTTATTTAAAGGCTCACTGACAACTTTTAAAGGGTTGATAAGTCAACTTACAAGAACCAGTGGTGCTACTACAGTATACTTTATCGCATTATTTCTAAATTTGCAATTTTAAAAAATTTAGAGCTAAACGAAAATGAGACCTGCGCCATTCTTTAGTGTTCCTTATTCTATACTATGGAAAAAATCAAAGAAAAAAATTTGGAGCAAGTTAAAAAAAAATTACAATTTGCATTATCAAGGAGAAATTACGCGAAAATACACGTTTTACAAAAAAATGTACAAGACTTTTTAACGATCTAATTTTTTTACAACAGATTCCATTTGAAAGAAGTCTTAATCTTCAATATTGTACTTCTGCAATGTTAACTTTTTACAATTTTCGAAAATACTGAAAGTTCGTCGAAAATGGGGTTTCCAACACTTTTTTGCCGCCTTTTGATACATACGAGGAGAAAATTTAAAGATCAGCATATTTTTTTGAGAAATTGTTTAAAAATCGTCCGTTAGGCACAAGCTTGTTACTACGTAAAACACTGAAACACTGTGTTTGCGTTTGTGTAGTACAAAGTATATTACAAACGTAAACACTGAAAGTCATCCAACCTACGAAGTGCACATAAACGCGAGTAGGTCCCTATTTTTCGCTTGCATCCCAAAATGGTGCAATATCCTCATCATACAAGTGGTAGAGAATTCAATTTCCTTTAAAATTAGTTTATATTTGTTATGATATCTTAAAATGGCAAAAAGTTAAAGAATTTGAAATGTTTGAGCACTTTCAAATTCATTTCTTGCGTGTCCTGATAACAAAATCAAACTTTCGGAAGTATGATAACTACGGAAATGATTTTGAGATGTAAATTATGGTCGTTGACAGTGGAAAAATGGTTCTGAAAATACGTATAAAAAGGTGCACAACAGGTGCTTCTGAAACAACTGTACTAAGGTTTAAACAATTTACATGAACTCAGTTTCTAGAAAATACGTATAATTTTGCACCACTTTTTTTCTTTAGAGAGTCCGTAAGAGGTGATTCATAGTACTTTATCCTTGTAGTTGATTATTGTAGTAGATTTAACATTGTAGTAGATAGAAAACTGTTAAATAATTGTCAGTACTAATTGAACTTATTTTTCCCACGGATCCCGTAGTAGAACATACTTCGCAGGAACGTCAAACTGCGATCCGCACGAGCACTTGCCCGAATAGGAACCTCTGCTCTTGCGGGCACAGACAACGGTCCCCGACCAGCATCCTCTCCACTAGGAGAGGGTGCTGCCCCGACTCCCCTCTCCTTTCCTTCCTAATCCACAAGCGCTGCCAATGCTATTTTAGTATTGACGGCGACACGATGACAAGATTAAAGATTTTCCTCAGGTCACAGACAAGTAGATTTCTGCACCCCCATTTACATGTCCTCATTTGTCTGTCTGGGCAGCACTTTAAATCCAGCGAGAAAGGGTTAAACTGCAGCAGCATCCTCAAATCAGCAGTTGAAATTTAAATTTGACTTGACAGCTGCAGATTGACCATTGTTGCTGGTATATAAATTAATAGTGGTTTATGTAAAATATGCTTTAATATTTATTTCATATTGTTGACTTCAGATTAAATGAGATTTGAAAAGACTGTTCAAGTAGGAAAAAAATACATTTTTCCGCCCAATCGTTTAAAAACGCTGAAAAGAGTGGAGAAAAAGGTGCTGAAGGATAAAAAAAAAAAGGAGGGAAGAGGTGGCAAATGTAGTAATCTCACGAAAAGGTGCAGCAAATTGTGTTTATTGCGCTTTATTTCATTCCCCCAAATACAAACATTAAACTATCTTTAAGAAAACAGATATTTTTAAAAAGGTGCCGCACCTTAAAATCCTATCCTTAATGATCATGCTTTTTCCTTCATCATGATCATCCTTTTTGTTTTATGCGTCAACAGAAAAATACTGGTTTTGTCCCAAGGGCAGAGAGTCAAGTTGAAATTCTGTCAATCTATGCCGAGTAATCGAGTTCAGATAAGGTTTTATTACGTATTTTTCAAATCTACGAATATCATATTGTAATCAAATGAATACTAAAATGAAGGATTTAAAAAACAGATGTCTTTTACTTTAAATTAAAAGTTTATTAAAAAAAACACATACTGATTAAAATATAAGTGAAGGATTCCATTTTTCAATGACATTGCAGATATTATAAACGTTTGATATTATACACTGGATATTATAAACGTGTCATAGATTTCATTATAATTTCACTTTAGTCTAATGTTGTTTTTCTATTTGTGTGATAGATTCTTGAAATGCATTATTAAGATGTTTCACTTTACTTGACTTTACTTTACAATCTTGAGAAACAATGTTAATATTGTCTACAAGTGTCTATTTAAGCATTATAGACTAAAAATAACTAGCCTGTGAAAGAGTCAAAATGCCTGTTTAGTATGACTGAATTCCTGAGGGATCGACTAAAAAAGGAATTCTAGGGAAAACTTACACTGAAGATGAATCAGAATAAAAAAATGCCAATTATTCTGTCTGCACCCTTCACCAAAAGAAAAACACAGATCTGTCACACTACTAGTCACAAGTGTGGAAATAACAAGATCATTTTCTACATAAGAAATTATTCTGAGAAAAAAAAAGTAATAGTTGTTTTAGCATTAACATCCATATTTGTGTTCTTTTTAATATTCTATACTCACATTTTTAATAAATTGGTTTGATGTAAAATAAAATTTATATGAAAACACTATTTTCATGTTAATTTATAGTACTTCAGATATTATAAGATTATTTTCATCTTTTGAGAACCTATTACAGGTGCCTAATATTTAATTTAGAGCACACATTTAATTTATATATATTATATTAGAATATATTTTAGAATATAATTATATATAGAATATAATTTATATATATATTATTACAAGTGTCTAGGATATCTTTAACATCATAGTGATGATGCAGTCAGGTTTATTTTTCTACTTCTCCTCAAATATTACATCCTTTTAATGCAAATTAACTTGTTTGAAAAATGCCTTTGGACCAAGAGAAACTGCGTTAACATTGACAATTCAAGAATTGAAAATTCTTAGATAATCAACATCTTCTTTGCGTTTGTATAACCTTTAACAATGAAAGCATCAGATGTCTGTTGCTCTCGTTAGTACATTTCAGCATGAGGTAATGGGAGAAGGTTGATGCCTGCTCGTTGAAGGTTGATGGCTGACTCCCAGTAATTTTTGGAATGGAAATATCTGTTCATTTAATTTCTCTTTCATTAATTTTGAGAGAAACAAAGAACAATAAAAGTACCTAAATACTAACCTAATTTCAACTGTTCAACACCATAATCATAAGATAGAGAGATGCCTGAATTTTTAAAATGCCAGTAAATATTTTATTAAATGGTTAATTTTTGAAAGCTGAATATAAACAACTAATAATGATAAGCACAAAGTAACATCAAAATTCTAGTATTAATATTATTACAAACATGATACACCACACAGAATGGTATGACATAAATTCCTTCAGAGAAATATTGTCATACATGTTAAAGCTACATGCACTGCAGCTTAACACTACATGTAATTACAGCGTAGTCCGTGAAAATGCTTAATACCTTATCAGAAGTCAATTTTGAAAAATGACAGCACATAAACATAACCTAATGGAGCACAATTCTACTATACTCACATAGAATTTCATTAGGAGGTGGTCCCAGAGCATGATCAAAATGCGATATTCCAGGATACTCCATTACACAGTTGATTATATCAATTAACGAACAACATCGAAAAAAAAACAACTTTATAAACGCGACAAAACAACTTTCCTCCCACACGCAGTATACTCAGCTGGCTGGCATATTGACAGAAACACATGAACGACCGTTCATAAACGAATCGTTCACATCGATTCATTAAAGAGAGATGCGATGTGGCAGGAATGGCGTCATAGCTTTCAGCGGGAAAATGTTAGGCGGTATAGTGTAAGTTCATAAGTAGGGAATGGATTTCCATGTAAGTACATATTTTTAATGGTAGAAGATATTTCCATTAAATATTTGTTTCTAGAGTGTACATCACATTCTCAAAACATTAAAACCACTTTTATTTTACATATTTTGGTATAATTAAATATTTTTACATATTTTATCTATTACTATACATTTATTAAATTTTTCGTCCCATTTTAACACATTGACATATCAAAACGAAGTATTTCAAATACGATTTTGCAAATAAATGTTCCTGGGATGGTCTTTCCGTGAAACAAAGCAAAGCAATATTGCACTTTTATGACCTTCGGACCTTTCCCGTGAATTAGTATCAAATTAGCCCCCTGCGCATTCGGAATCACGAAAGAACCAGAAATAATAGTAACCCCATGCTTGGTCATAATTCATAGATCCTAAACACAACTCGATAGATATTTCTTGCAGACCATTGGCTCTCCGCGCTTCCAGCATCCCACCAAGAAACATGTATAACTATTCGTCACTATTCACGTAAAATTCGTAACCTATTCACGAAATCCCGCCCGCTCGAGCTCAATGGGAATACTCCTTTCGAATGTGACTGTTCAATCTGTGGCCCTTGTTTTCCATAAATTGTATTTTAATTACGATATTGGATAAGCTATATCTCCAGAAATAGCAGTGTTTCTCCGCTGCTGGAACGTGATATCCGGCCCCAACCTACTTGTCGGCTTGCTCTCTGCAGGTATTTTCTCCCAGCGGGAAACCGTCTCAGCCGGGACATGCCGCATGGTCTTCCAACATAGTATGTGGTAGTGTCGTGAATTCAATTTGTGTGTTGGGGAGAGGAGGAAGAAACGATCCGGAAGGAAAGATCATGTACGAACCGAGACCTGTTAAGGTTCTGCTCCGGCATTTGCCTGAGATTGATCGGAGAAATCACGGAAAACCACTAATCAAAGCAGCTGGCCGCTAGAATTCTCCTCCAAGAAGTGAGTGAATTCGACCCAGCAATCTAGCTAGGGTCCAAAGTTCGCTACCGTCAGATCTCAAATTCTAGGTCCTTCCTGTCAACGATTCTGCTGAGGCTACATTAATAATGTTGGATTTAGGGAGAGCATAGGATTTAGGGAGATCCGTCACTGGCGATGCATTTTATCTTGTTTAAATCTCGTAATGTTTGGTGAAGATATGTACAATTACTGCTGTAGAGGTAGAACGTTTTTCAGCTGCTCTGAATCCATTTTAAGAACTGATTGGCCCCAAGTTGTTTTTGAATACTCGAAAATGATCATAGGGGACAATTATATTCACTATCATGCATTTTATTTTACACATTTTCTAGTTTTTCTTACATATTTTTGAAAATATAAATACATATGTATGTACATATTTTACGTTTTTTATTACAGTAAATTCCGTTCCCTAATCATAAGTTTCCTAAAGCATAATTAGTCATTTTTACTTTCTCGCAAATTACTTATGTAATAAAGATAAATTATTATAATGCTGCGAAAAAGAAGCGGAATAAATCTTGTTTTATACGTAGTCAATTTCATACTATAAAGCCCGCAACATACTACACCGAGAGATGCGTTGCCAGAAATGTGCGTCGAGAAATGTGGAAAGAAGCCGGCGAGGCTGCGTCCACACACTACAAATAGATTACTCGATGTCTTGAAATGCTTTTATGCGCTACAAGCCGAGAGCGGGACAACAGCTAACTGAGATCACCTGCGAGTCCCATTTCTTGTTTTATTAAATGCTCTTGTGTAACTTTAACCCGTGAAATCCTTGTTTTGTTGCCATAATCGTAAACCATCTATTTAACAAGTTCGAATTGCCTAAAGATAAATACATTATTGCGTTGCATACAAATTATTATTTAATCTAAAAAAAACTGGAATGTATGTGACTTTTTAGGGAGGAGTGCAATCTGTGCATATTTTCTTGAGCTCCGTAATTCCCCCCTCTGCTTTACTGTATTTATTGGTTGTATTATGAATAAATGGTGAACGGTCAAATAATTCACAATTCATAAAGTCATTCATAAATAATAAATACGAATTAAGAAAATAATGAATTAATTAAATTATTTCAAAATACTCCAAGTTTCTTGCACCAAATTTGTATATTGCTCATTATGAACAGGTTTCATTCAAGTAAAAATATCTTCCCCACAAGTATTTTCTTGTTCATTCCCGTTTAAAGAGAAAATTCAAGTAAACAATTAATAAACTGGTTGTTTATCATGTCATTTACTGCTAAATATTATAACCTCACTCAGTTCTATGCACTGTTTAGTGCTTTCCTGCAGTAGCGAAAGCCTAAATGTCATATAAAAAATGAAGGAGTAGAAATTTGTCCGAGAAAACTCGCTCGCTGACCGATTCGAGCGAGGAACTCTTTCGCCTCTGCAGAGGCGAACGAGAAAACTCTTTCTAGTGTGTGGGGATCGATAAGTGTCCCTTGTTTGGATTTTCCATATTTCACGTCGCACATTTCTCGCAACGCATTCCTCGGTGTAGTTTGTTGCGGACCTAATGCATTGTGTAGTCAGAATTCACATTTTGTGGGTCCTTGATACCGAAAAATTGGTTTACAGCAAAACGTCCGTTTCCCCGTCCGTGTGTCAGTAACTATATTTGAGTTTTCTAACGTGGCGGCTTAGGGTAGTATCTCCAAGATAGTACTCGGCACGATTTTTTGCGTCTTTCTTGGTCCTGCCGCAAGATGTCGTATGATCGCGACCGCTACAGATCAAGCAACTCTAGCGGCAGGACTGAGAATGAATCAAAGAGTCGTGCCGAATTCCATCGTGGAGATACTACCCCCAGCCGTCACGTTAGAAAAACCCAAGTATATGCTAGCTTTCACTAATCTCCCCCTCCCATCCAATTTTTTGATGTCGCAGACCCTTCAATTTGAAAGGGATATTTTTATTTTGGTGAGAACATTTTCAAAATCTTCATAAAAAACTCTAAATGTTTCGTTTCTTTTTATTCTCAGACGAAACAAAAACGCTTATAAAAATTGCGAACATCTCATTTTCAATTTATTGAATTTTCGAAAATTGCAAACGTTTTTCGAAGTCTTTCTACAACTTTAATATTAAAGGTAGATACTTATTTTCTTAATAAAATATTTTCAAAAAAGTTGGATTTTTAAATAAGATCATAAACCATTTTTCACAAATCTGAGCAGTTTTCGCGTAATTTGGTTTGAAATATAGGCATTTTTTGAAAAATTATTTTCTGAAAAACGCCTCCAATTTTTTCTTAATTTTTCTTCTGGAAAAGAGAAAAATATAAAATGGTGCAGGTTTGATTTTCGGTAAACCCTCTGTATTTTCCAAAATTTATGTTATAAAAATAAAATAAAATTTTATCTTTAAATGAGGCACTACATATTTTTTTTAAAAAATATGAGTAGTTTTGCATAATTTTGGCAAATCGTTGAAACTGCAAATTCGTATATACCGCACTTCCTTGGCTAAAAAGTTTTAGGAATGATGAAGACGCATACGACAAAAGCAACGCCGTTCGCACGACAGTAGCGTCGCCTGATCGGTAGTTTTCCGTGGTTTCTCCGATCAACACCAGACCAGTGCCGGAGCAGTACCGACGGGCCACGGACCGCGCGCGATCCTTCCTTCCTCCTCCTTGTCATATCTTGACCTCTTAATTACACACACACTTACGAGCACTACACTGCCACACATATCTGAAGACCAGTCGAGAGTTTAGAGCTTGTCCCGGTGGAGTGATGCCCCGATAGTAGGAGATACCTGGTTGGGGAAAACTCGCAAACCGGCCTGCAGGTCTGTGTCGGATATCGCCTTCCAGCGGAAGAGGATCACAGTCAATATCGCTAGCCAAATAGCTTAACTACGCTCTGAGAAGTCACGGAATTGCTGAAGCAATTCAAGTCATCGCGGATTCCTGGTTGGGTGGCCGTCTAGGAACTCCGGGGTTTAAGGCTAAATGCACCGAAAAATATTTGTAGGAAAAATCAATAGATCGCAGCATTATCACACGGAATTTACTAGATCGATAACGTGTGGACAAATTGTCCGAGTTTCGATCTGTAAACGGCATTGGACTCCTTTTTAAAATAGAATTCACGCTACGATGCCGTTTTTTCAAAAAATATTTCAAAAAAATTTAAAATGATTTCTCATAGTTCCGGGAAGAAATTAAAAAATGTGGGCGTATAGCGCGATGACGACGTGCTTCCTGAATCCAACGCCGTATCAATCATGCAAATCGGATGAATAGGAGCGGCGTAAAGTGAAATTTCGGAAAAACTACCTGCCCCCCCCTTCCCGCTTCACGCTTGCGTCACCCGACCCTTTTGGAGGCTCCCTCGACGTGGCCAAACCCGGCGGCCTCAAGAGGAGGGCGGCACGGGAGGAGGCCGTGCTCAGGCAGGCAAGCCGGGCAGTCGGTTCGTCCTTTTTCGTCCCCTTCAATCTCAATATATTTTTCTCCACTTATCAAACTAGTGATGCTGTAACACAACCAAACGGTCTCATATCATCTGTAATAGTCGTATAAAACTATATATCTTGTTCACATATTTCCGTCTTCCTTCGAATACCATCAAAAAGTTATTTGAGGCACTACTCAAAATATCAATTCCGATTTGGAAACTGATTTCAAAAAGAAAATTGAACTAATTGTGTAGATATCACCAATATTCCATGTCCTAACATCTTATTTTACATACATTTTACTTCTAAGATCTTCCGTTATCATTCCACTCCCAGAAAAAATGAGCCGAAATTACGCCAGAGCTCTTTTATCCTGCGACTCCATTTTTGATCTCAAAACGGCGTTTGTCTCCTTGATAGACTTCACCTCATGAATCTGTTTTCCCAAGTAAAATTTTAAAACTGTTTTCGTACTTTCGGACAAAATTGAAGAAGTGGTAAAATAGCGCGCAGGCGAGATGCATCCTGAATCCAACACTGTTACAAACATTAAAATCTAATATTAAGAATCGTGACATGTCCCAGCTTACTTAGTAAGTTATATTGATATAAAATGATTCTGTTATATTTGTATAAACTTGAAGACTGGAAAAAGTAATTCCCGGCGCGTCATTTTGATGCAAACTACGTAAATGATAATGTAAAAGGATGTAGTGTAAATCATTGTATGGTGACATATGTATGTATTTTTAATGCATTAAATTGTCATGAAAGCAATACAACTTAAACCCTTAGACAGGAACACCACACTAGAAGAGGAATATTCGTCTATGAGGGGGATAAATTATGTTTTGTTATAAAGTTCGGCAACTTTTACATTTCTACATTAAGATACCATTTTCTAAACATCGTACACACTTATCAGTAATATTTAATCGGATAGCGATTCAATTTATAAGATTTATATACTACTAGTAAAACGTAGCATACCAGTCACTGATAAACATCATATTAGGGAATCAGAATGCAAACGTATTAAATCGGCGATCCTCATCTAGGTGTCGTGAATAGGGATGCAACATTGATGTTGATATTTTCAAAACATAGATTTTGTATAGACACATGAACATATTTCGTAAAAAAATGAAACATTTATAAAACCTGATGTTTATTATCGCTTGATGAGTTGTTGTGAATGAAAAGAACCGATAATCACAATTTTATAAAAAAGTTAAAATATGAAATAATATTGCATTATACCACTGTCAATACATGTGTTCGAATAAAGCGAACGGTGATTGTAACATCCTCATCCAGTAGACTATCTTCAGCCCAAGAAATTACCCCATTTTTCTGGCATTTCCCACGTATGTCCTACCGTACGCAGAGAGGCGGCCAACGCAAGCACTCTAGGTGTAAGGTCTCTCGCCCACCTTCCTGTACCCATTTGAGGAAGTTGTGACTCCATAAGATGACCCTGGGCGATAGTAAAAAGAATAACAGCGAAACTAAGCCTGAAAACTTTCTTTTGCCGTTTTGTCTAAATCGTAATTATAAATTAACAATCACGGCCACTGTCAAAACAAATTATCTTCCGCACGAACTTGATCGATGTTTCTAAACCAGGTTTTTTAAAGATGTTTTAATTTTGAACATTGATATTTGCATTTATATTACTTGAGCATCATTCCTTCGCTTTTCTTGCTATCCGAAACTGGGAGGGGACGCGCCGATAATTCAGCGAGTTCTTCCCTAATAATGGCAGAATGTACGCATGAAAGACTGCGGGTATCAAACACACTGTTCAGTGCGATGATGTATATTTGTCGGCTCCAGTCCCGGTCAAGCAGCGGCTGTGAGCATCTCTCCTTTTATCTGCAGGTCCCAATTCTTCGCGGGTCTGAACGCGCAGAGAAATAGTACTAGAATATAGATCGCAAGCCATCCCTTGTTAGACCTATCTGGATATACACAGCAATAGGATGCTAGCAATTTGTTCATTGCTCACTCGGACTCGAACTGCCTTTTTCCTTTTGTTTGTGATATTGTGTATTAGTTATTCAATTGTGCCACTTACACCCTTTTCTTCCGCTTCATTCTATCATTCCAAGCATAATATCTTTTTCTAGAGATTTTGTTCGACTCATAGTATGTCAAAAATATTTTATTTTCCATTTTTTGGCTTTGGCTTTTAGAGAAAGTTCTGTTTTCTTTTCAAAATTTCGGAATTTATCTTTTTGCCCTCCCATTGTACGTAATATTTTCTTCCGTGTCCATACTTCAAAAGCATCTGCCTTTTTCGGCCTATCTCAATGTTCAGTTTTTACACCCACACAACAGAATTAGAAATACCATTTTCTCGATTATTTGGATTTTGGTCTTACGCAAGGCTTGATTTCTGACGGAACACGACGGAACGGCGTTCCTGTATCTCGCTGATAATTATTACATTATATTATAAATATATAATTATTTCTATTAAATTAATAAATCATTTTGAGCACGTTCCGGGACCTAAACTTTTATAAATCAATCACTTGATATGCCTGCATATTTTATGAATTTGTGTAATTTTCTTTCCACTGCTTTTTCTAAAATTATTCCTCTCTTTAGTTTTTCTGTACAGTATCCAGAATTTGTTATTGTAATTCATAAGTATTTAACTTCACCTGCCATGTATATCACTTCTCCGTTGATGTTCAGGCTTCCTTTTTTACCAGTTGACATAAATGTTGTTTTCTTTAAATGTAAGTTCATAGAATATTTAAATTTTATATTAATAATATATTTAGCTATCATTATTACATAATTCAGAATTAAGTACAAATAAAACATCTGCATAATTTTGATGACATAACATTTTGGCGTTTTCTCGAAAAGGAGTAAAGTGGACATGTCACGTTTTGAATGTTTGCTCCTCATTTCGCGCTCCTTTCTATCCAAGCCCAGCGCCGCCAGGGCACGCGCTCAAGTGTAGTCACCCTTCTGAGCTGGAAGCAGGGTCGCACCTCTGGCACACTGCTGTTCGGATAGCGTAACTTTTCTGACCTCCGCAGACATCTCGCCGCGTTCTTCGGCGGGCTGTGTGCTACACTAGGGCAATTCGATATGCCCAAGCGTAGGAAGAGGGCGGTGAGCAGTTTTCAGTGGGCGAGAACATTGTGCAGTGACGAAGTGGAGATTATATTTACTATACAAGAATTAGTGGAATCATTCGCGTTTCGTTAATTATTAGTAACCGAGTGTTATATATGAACAAGATAATAATTCAAACAATAAATAACAATTATAAAAGTATATTAGTTTAATAAACATTTTGTGAGATATTAACTAAAATAACTTATTTAGTCGACATTTATGGATGGTAAGCTATTGTTTTTCATTGAAAATACAGGTATAATACACTTATAACCTTTATGGACGTCCATACCGTTGTAGACGTCCTATAGAGGTATTTTACCGGTATAAAAGAACATAGGTATTTGAAAAAGGTATGTAAAATACCGGTATTTTACCGGTATCTAATACCTTTTCGGTCCCTGCCTATTCCTCATTGCCAGTTTACACTCCCTGGTCATATTTCGATGACCCGGAACATTTCTTTAGGTCTCCTTTTGTTGTTATGTTCTTCCACTTCTTTGCATTTTTCTTTTTATTTATTTATTTATTTATTTATTTAACGTCATAAAACAGTTAAAAACTACGTATGACGTGCTATATTTCTTGAAGAAACTTTTTTTTATCTTGTCTTGGTCTACGCTGGAATACCCTGCTGAGTTCTCTGACTTTTATCCTTTGCTTTCTTAGCAGAGAAATATAATACTTGAAAAGAACGAAACATTAGGACTATTATTATTATTATAATTATAAAATAATAATAATAATAATAATAATAATAATAATAATAATAATAATAATAATAATAATAATAATAATAATAATAGTCACGCGAATGGAGAGGAATCGAAGGTAAAGTGTATATACTCGTACTATATAATCCTTCGAATCTTCACTTCGATGACTGAGTTTCCAAAATTTATAACAATTGTGAGACTCCATCTTTATATTTCACGGTGAAAATCTTGAAATATCTCTACATGTCTGATTCAGTTTGCCCATTGTGAAACCATGGAGCAGGTTGTTACTGTGTGAGAACCTCTAGGCACCGGCGGGCGTTCTTTCAGCGCCCCCCGCGAAGGGCTAGGCTAAAGTGACCGTGGGGGACGGGTTCCGGAATTTCCAAATCCGATATGGCACTGAGACAGTGGTTCTCGAATATCGTTGCGAATGCTCACTCCAAGTTCACTGTGGGAAGGGGGAGGGGGGAAGGAGGAAGGGGGGTCAGGTATTTTTTCCGAAATTTCACTTTACGCCGCTCCTATTAATCCGATTTGCATGATTGACACGGCGTTGGATTCAGGAAGCACGTCGACATCGCGCTATAAGCCCACATTTTTTAATTTTCCCGAAACTATGAGAAATCATTTTAAATTTCTTTTTGGAAAAATTTTTGGAAAAAACGGCATTGCAGCGTGAATTCTATTTTACAAAGGAGTCCAATGCCGTTTACAGATCGAAAATCGGACAATTTGTTCAGACGTTATCGGTCTAGTAAATTTTGCTTATTTTGGTGCTGCCATGTGGTGGCGACAAATGGAACTAGTGTTGGTACATTTAGACTTAACGACGCCGCGCCCCTGGCCGACGCCGCGCCCCTGGTAAAAAGCAATGACCAGGTGAAACTAAAGGAGGTTACCCCAAGAGGTTTCACGTTACAGCGTGAAACTTTCAAACAGCGTTTCCTGGTTGGGTTTCCTGGTTCAAACAAAAATTTCCTGGTTGGGTGGCCGTCTAGGAACCCCGGGATCTAAGGACGCCGCGCCCCTGGCCGAAGGGGTAAAAAACAATGAATGACGATGACTAGCAAAAATTAAAGGAGGTTACCCACAAAACTTCCACTCTACAGTGTGGAACTATCAAACAAAACGTTGATACGAAATGTAACAGCCACGTCTGCGATAAAAAAAAACTTCGCTTACAGACTAATGGCCTTATCAGTTGAAGCGCCTGGAATTATCAATCAATCTTCGATGATGGTAAAACATCAACTTTCATTTTACGACCAAGCTTCTTCTTAAGTAATGCATTTATTGGACTTTTCATTTTTGCCTATTCTACACACTCTTATTTTGATTATCAATTGTTGCAAAGTACATTTACGTCAATTCATCAAATTATGGCTATTCGGTACGTGAGTTCGGTCGGTAAGTTGGTAGTAAATGAGAAGCGACCATGCAGGGTAGGTTAGAATTTCCCCGCAACCAACATAGCAGGATTTTTCAACAACACAACTCAACAACAAAAGGCAAATGAGATAGTAAGAATGGAAAGAAGGGAATGCCCTCAACACATAATTGTTACAAAAAGTTATTCCACGCACCGTCATACCACGAGAAGCTTTTGAAGCCAGTATAAATTTACAAAGCAACTTTGGAAAAAAGCATTTCGCAAATATCATCAAAACGAGTGACGGGAAAGTGACACAAGATCTACCAAGGAACGACTGGCTTATTGCGGAGTGAATCATGCCGTCAGCTAAAAATACCATCACAATCCGCCCAAGATCGCAAGGGGACGTATTTAAGGAGCGGGCTACATGGCACTTTCCTTTACATAAGAATGCTGTATTTTCTGTATTTCATACTTCTAAATAATATGTATTTGCTATATACTAGAGCATTGTGCCCACGGAGACAGACCAGTTGGGTACACTCTGCGGGATAGCGTAGTTGTGGCCCACTGTGGCCGTAGCGGGGTTGCGCCGGTAGCGTGATCAGGGAGAAAATGGGCAGTGCCGGAAGGCGCCACCCGGGGCAGGGCGAGCGGCGACGCCTGCCCGGGGTACTGGACCGCGACAGGAGAGCGGCCACCGGAGGGGGCACCTCCCCTCCCTTCCCCTCCCCGGAGACGGGAAGCGAAGAGACTCGCCTTGGAGCCTCGGGACATATATAAGGCCTCATTCACAATGCAAACTTAAACGTAACCGTAACGTAGCCGCAAAACCTAGAAATGGGTTATATAGCGAGATCATTCACAATGCCTTGACGTAAACGTAGACGTGAGATGTAAACTTAAAGAGCTCGCAAGCTCCAAGCTTCTACGTTTAAGTTTACGTCGAAATTCTACCGAAGACCAATCAGAGAGTAGCGTGAAAAAAACAAATGCACCAGAGAGTATACTAATGCACAACAAAATCCGCGAGAAGGAAGGTCGACTCCAGATCGATTCTTGTTTATGCGTGTGTATTGGTATTGTATGCGTTAAATATATTTGCGGTACACAATTTAAAGCGCACTGCTCGCTTATAACCTCAATAGATAGGGGCGCAACAGCTGCTCGCAAATGCAAAAGGCGAAATCGATACGAAGGCGAAGTCGAATCGAAGGCGAAGTCGAAAAAAATGCTAGAAACGAATCGATCAATATGTTGAATTCTGATTGGTTCAGGCAAAACCTACGTTCCAGCTTACGTTTGCCATTGTGAATGCTCGTTTTTACATGAAAAGTTTACTGCATAAGTTTACGGCTTACGTTACGTTTAAGTTTGCATTGTGAATGAGGCCTAAGAGCCCCGGGCCGGGAGAGCGGGCAGTGCCTTAGTGAAGCGTTTGTGAGTAGTTAGCGAGTATGAGTTCTGGTAACGTGTGGTTTCTGACTCCTGGTGATTTTCTGGTGAAATGGTATTTTTGGCTTTGCGAACGGTACATCTCCTGGAACTTGATTGACACGGCTTTGTATTTTGGACTGGATTTTGGATTGTGGATTTATTTTGCAATAATCTGATTGTAAAGAACAGTTGTTTCCGCCCCCGGATTCCTTGTACATAACAGTATAAGTAGAAATATTTGTTTTCAAAATACAAGTTGAGAATTTATCTATTTCCGTTAATGACGATACACCGAGTATGAAATTATTAACTTAGTAAATGGAAGATGAGGTGATTTTCCATCTGTTTTTATTTTCGGTTATGTTTACATCGTGGGAATAATTTCTTGTCATAAATTCAATATCAGTTGCTCTTCTTATGTCATTTCGTTGACTTTGGTCATCGGGTTCCCATAAATGGCATTTTTGTTCTTCCTGGGCAGCTCCAACTTTCGAAGCGGGTGTATTTTATATCATTTGAGGTAGCGACACCCAATAATAGTCGATATTGTCTTCATCACTAGAAATATTTGTCCAATAGGTCGCTTGGAATTTTGAATACCATGCGAGTATCAATCCCTAATTTTTGGAAATTACCTGCAAAATCCCGGCCTATAGTTTAAGACCCTAAGCAACCTATTGGACTAATATTTCTAGTGATGATCTAGTAACTAATGTAAATATTAACGACGTGAGAGACAAGTGAAAAAAATACATTTTCGTGATTTTGGAAAAAAACAGAAGAATCCAGCAAAATGACGTATATCATCTCATAGAGTAATTTAGTACTATCTCTACCAAAAGTTTAAAGAAAAAATTTGGGGCCGCTTTTGAGAAAATATTTTGTTATTTTTAAAATTGCACATATTGCACGCAATATTCCGCAAAAACTACTAAAATTTCAAAAAATATACATGACCCTAATGAAAGTACTAAATATGAAGAACAAGTTTTACTTGAAGGAAAAATTTCTATCTTCAATTTTGTAGTTGAAAGACGCCGAAAAAATCAAACTTTTCCAATTTTTGAAAATTCAGAATTAACGGTGAAAAAACGAACCCAGCCACCTTTGTAAGTGTACTTTACTCTATTCTTACAAGAAATTAAAAAAAACATTGGAGTCGTTTTTGACAAAGTTTTGAAAATGTCCCAGGGGCTTCATGTAAAGTACCCCTAAATTTTAAATAATGTTTTTCAAAATTTCAAAGCTACAATTAGAGTCAGATGGACAGGGGTTTCTTCAATTTGGAAAAAGATCCTACGTATGGTTTAGGCGCTAGTGGTTTTCACAGACTGCCTGACAGACGGTTGGACGTTTTGTCATCAATTGACTTTTCGGTATCAAGGACCCACAAAAGAGGGATTCTGGCTACATCATATGTTAGAGGATTTTTTTCTTAATTTAGCAACTGGACTTATTCACTTTTTCGTTCAGGGCCCGGCAATGTTTTTTTCTGCCGAAAATTCGCCGTTTTTTCGCGCAGCATTACATAACTTTTTCTATACTTCGTATATTACTTCAGATATGTGTACATATGTATACGAGAAAGTAAAAATATGTAAAGTGGATCAAGGTACACACTTGTACTTTGTGGTTACGTTGATACGTATGAACCATCGTTCGTACCTACTTAGGTACGAACCCGTACCTCCTTATTACGGACAAGGAATTAGAAAAACAGGGTATTCATTAATGGAAACATAGAAAAGTATGTATAAATTTAATACGAAACAGTTCTACAATAATAATTTTCGTCGTGGAATTTGACAGTACCCAGTTTGCTGAATTCTTAACGTTGAATGTCTACATTTGTCTATTGGTGTTACAAGATGAAAATTAGTACAACTTGAACGGCAAATCTGTCTAATGCAAAAACTTGAAAACTTGAGATTCCTGTTTGTTTCAACCCATTAAATGCAGCTGAAATCAGCGTTCCAATCATTAACTACCGCTACGTCGCTACTCGCTCCGCCAATTACGTTTGAGCAAGTCGGATGCACAGGGGAGGGAGTGTTATTCTCAGCTGAGTCACGTGAGCGATTTTTGACATAAATTTCTCTCAAAGCATTTCGCGGCGTAGTGGGAGAGTAAGGTCTTATTCACAATACAAACTTAACCCTAGAAATGCTGCAGGGATAATACATTATCCCACGTCTTTCGTTTGGAGTTTTTGCGAATGAAGCTTTTCAAGCGTGAAATTATGTTTTCTCCTTTGAGGTTAGGGTTCATCTGCCTATGTCGAAAAGGAAATTAGAAATAAGCTGTATGAAATACCCCTGTATCCGTGTAGGTATGTAAGTATGTCCCTCCTCCAAAAAGAAAAACAAAAAAAAACAACTCTTATTTTGCTCCCAACCATGAAAACTGTCTTAACACTATCTTCGAAGCAAAGCAAAAATAATTGCATGACTGAATTGAAATGTGTTTCCAAGGTCAGAGAACAATAGTACATGAACAAATGCATGCCTCAAAGACCACAACCCTGTCTTCCAAGAACTTGGATTTAACATATGTTTTTCATGCAACATTAACTCATTATAAGTGAAACAAAATTGCTGTTTACTTCAATCAGTCACGTCACGTTATCTTCTGTGTTTTGATAATGTACTTTGGGGTTACGGATTACCTCATGTATCCATCTACCGGTGTAACATTCGTGTATACTTTCTAGGGTTAAATGTAAATGTATCGTAGCCGAAAAATTTAGAAATGAATTACTGAGCGAGACCATTCATAACACTTTGACGCAACCGTAGACAAAAATACGTTCACAAGCACCAAGCTTTTACGTACAAGTTTGCATGATAAAGGAAATGCCATCTACAGACATTTAGAAATGAAAGATAGCACGTAGTTGAGAATATCTCAATATTGAACTAGCCAGTGTTCGAGTGCCAGAGTAGGCTGAAAACCCTGTGGGAACAGTATGTGAAGGAGAAAAAAATAAAGGAAGTTGGGCTGGATCATTCCAGAGAAAAGACTGCCATTTAAGTGGATGATCAAATTAAGAACCGAAGGACATACATTGATTTCAATGCCAGTATTTCGGAAACCCAAACACTCGTGTCAGAAAATGTGTGTGCAGTGGACTAAGCGACGAGAGAGACCAGCAACGGCAGTGATGAAGTGGCTCCTTTGTAGAGAATCTTGTTTCTTTTGGCGAGGTAATTACCTCGCCACTCTGGCATAATACTATCAATATAACATGGTATAATATTCCTCAGTTGGAACTGACAGGTATTTCTTGTGCAATTCATTCCATATTACACAAGTTGTTTCATTTAATATTTTGCAGCATGTAGATTTTCCAATCCTGTAATTTCATACAAGAGAGAGATGGTGTCTCCAGTTGCAAGACTCTGTGTGACAAATAAAATGTATTGTATATATTCACTGTATACTCGTATAGTACACAGGCAACTCATTTTGATTCCAACAAAATATTTAAAAAATTCACATTAGTGTTATGGTCAAGCTCATGGACGCAGGGAGAGATTCATGAACGCTTCTCTTTGGCACAAATGAAGTTACAGTAATCCCTAAAATTTCATGAGTTATATTCCCAAATACATTGCGAATGTTAAATTCGCGAATATTGAGTCTATCTTTTAATGAAGAAAAGTGGATTAGGTTCCTGAATATCGAAAAACTGTTTAAAAAAGAAAGAAAAATATTTGACAAGTAATTGCTGTGGAACTAAGTGAGCATTATAACACACATAATTCACAGCTAACATCTCACAGAGGAAAAATAAAACAATATTTGAAAGTTATTTCAAAGTTGAAAGTGCTTGGATGTACTATTTGTTTTTGTTTTGTTTTGTTTTTGTTTCATTAACCTCCTCATTGTCCTAACCTCTAAATACGGAAAATTTGCTGCTTCTCTTTTTCTCTTAAATTTAGAAGTTATTTCGCATTGCATTCGGATGCCCTTTCCACCAGCGCTTGTTGAAGTTTTCGAAAGCCATTAACAGATTTTGACATTGAAGTTGCTCCAGGACTCAGTTTCGCTTCCGTTACTTCATCACAGAGTTGAGTTTTTCTTCGTTGGTGATTTCTCGAAGCCTCTCTTTAATCAGGTCATTGACATCAGAGGTGCAGTGCAGAGATCCTGAATGGCTTTTCTGTTCATGTAGCCAAATCCCTTACATTTAATACGACGTAACTGAATTGATTTACTTTTATTCTATTCATCTGAATTGACATTTCAACTTTGTCATTTTTGCAGAACGTGATACTTTGAGCTCCGGTGTCTGCCAAGTTCGGTTCCCAGATGACGTTGATGAAGAAAATGAAATGTGGTCGTTTTCAAGAAAAGTGTAGTACGACCAAATGACGCATTGGCGAATGTTGAAGATGTGAATGTTAAAACCGGTGGCATTTCTGTAATTGCGAATCTCCGAAACTCGCGAATAGCGAATTAGCGGATGATGACTAAATAGAAGTAGTAGAAGATTGCTAAAATACACCCGTTCTTTTTGTCTGACATTCAAGAGATGAACCCACCAGCAACTTTCTCTGAGACTATTCCGTATTGGGTTGGGGTTGTGGTACTCCGTATTATTTTTGTCATTCCTTAAATTTGAGAATGTTTGATGAAAACAATGTATTTGTTTCGCTAGAATGCAAGGAAAGTACACTTCAAACATTGTATTTAAAGAAATAATTCTTACAAGGTTTATTCTTCGATCGATTAAGAGTCAATATTATCGGAACTTAGTCGCTGGATGTTGAGAGAGAAAATCGCGGAACATATTCAGCGATTGTCGGCTGTGAGTTTACCTATGATGTGTAATGCCTTATTTGATTCTCTATCAAAAAATAATAATATTCTCACACGCACTTCCACATAATTTGTGTTCTTTCAATATTATATTTGTTGATAAAACAAACTAAATCCCTCGGAAACACTAGCTCTAACCAACCGCTGCACTCCCTGAACCGACATTTTCGAGGCATTAACAGCTGGGATTCTGGTCACCTGGCTGGCGGAAGACATTTCGCTGAGCGATGAGATCCTCGGCGGCGCTCAACTGTTCTAGAACCTGTCTTAATAATCGTCTACAAGCTGAACGATGAATAGCAGCGAATTCCTCAGTGTTTGACCATTGAACGATCAAACCAGCGTTCGCGTTCAGGCTACCTCAAATCTCGCTGATGATGAATCAGTCTTGCTGATCCAGGAAGGGAAAAGGGACGTGGAGGAAGGGATGTCCAAGTAACGTTGAAAGAAGACGTTGGCGACGGAATTGTCTTTCTTGTTGGGAAGCAAGGAAAAGTAGAAAGAACAACATCTATTCCGATAAATTCGATGAAGTTGCAACACAGCACCACCCGCCATGAAGCTTCGCGCCTAGACGTAAAGTCAAATGAGGCTCGTGGGAACAGGCTAGTGTTGATAAGTTGTTTTTGTTTCTTTTTTTTAAATTCGTTGCGCCCTTAATCACCCATCTCGATCAGGTTTTTCGTCCAGTTTCCCTGATCCATTTAGCAAATGCTGAGATGGCCCCTTGTTTTACTTCTGGACATAAATGTAACTTCATTATCTGTGCATGTCTTCTAGAATTCATTGGGAAATGTAGTTATTCAAAATATCGTTTCCATGTTGTTGCGGCAGGAAGTATTATTCCTTGACGAAGAACATCGTGGATAAGAGCCCAAAATTTATTGCTTATTTATCCTTGAAAATAGATTTCATTACATGAGAGCTTTTTTTAATTTTCAAAATTTATGTAGTATATGACTCAGTGTAGGGATCACAGAATTTTGAAACTGTGCGCCGAATTCACTTCTCCCCATAGCACGTTTTACGCAGTTTCAACTGTTTTTTGACGTAAAATAAATAAATAAATAAATAAATAAATAAATAAATAAATAAATAAATAAATAAATAAATAAATAAATAAATAAATAAATAAATAAATAAATAAATAAATAGATAAATAAATAAATAAATAAATAAATAAATAAATAAATAAATAAATAAATGAATAAATAAATAAATAAATAAATAAATAAATAAATAAATAAATAAATAAATGAATAAATAAATAAATAAATAAATAAATAAATAAATAAATAAATAAATAAATAAATAAATAAATAAATAAATAAATAAATAAATAAATAAATAATCCAACTTATCGACGCAACGCGTCCCTTTGCCCCTGGTCGAGCGTTGAGCGCGGGGTAAATTCTCCGTTAATATCTATCCCTCTGTATTCCAGGGGACACCGTATTTTTATGTCTCGTCTCGTCTAGTCAGTTGACAAAGAGGACCGCCAGGTAGCATCTGCCGGACTGCCAGGTAGCCCTGAATGCGGCCACCTTCGCCGCGCGGAACGAGCAAAGGGCCCCGGAGCTCCCTCCACCGATCATCGTGCTAATTCAGCGCAAAAATAGACCCGCAGGGAATAGCGTCGCACGCGACATCCGGCCAACAAACTAATTCTGAATCAGCTAAGGTGACGTTTAGACGACGCCTTAACTGAACACAGAAACACAAAGTGGGGTAACCTGCTCAAAAATCTCTCGCAGGAGGATCGCTCTTTATGGCAACTATCGCGAGCTTGAACGAGGTCATCTGTTTCAGTGCCGCCGCTGCGCAACGCGAACGACGACAACGTAGGCACCGATGAGGAAAAGTGAAGCTTTTTGCTTACACACTCGAGTCGCAATTCCGGTCGGTAGAGTAGCTGACACCTGCGGAGCACGCCGAAAGCGTGCATTGCACTGTCGCAGAGGCCCTGCATGCCCCCGCAGACGAGCCAGAGCTCACGGATGTCGCAGAAGTAGCGGACGCCATCGCCTCCTTACGGAGCGGAAAAGCGCCAGGGCCATCCGCCCAGACCGAACTCGCCATGTATGCAACAATACGGTTGTAATAGCCACGTCTGGAAGAATCGATCTGCTCGTTCGATCTGATCGAAGCATTTAGATCAACATTTACAACTGATCTGGAGTGGCTGCGTGCTGGCGCATTAGTCAACGTAGAAAAGAGCACGACGGCGCTCTTCACACGTAGATATAAATATGAATGACCAGCCGCGGCGAATAACCAGCCGCGCGGCCATTCTAACATTGAATGGCGCGCCACTACAAAGTACCTTGGCATTACGCTCGACATTGCTTTAACTTTCCGCGAGCGCGCGGACGCGGTTTCGAAAAAAGCGGGGCAACACCTGGGCATGCTGCGATGCTTATTACATATGCGGAGCAAACTGTCCACAACGAACAGCCTTCTGCTTTACAAAATCATGATTAGGCCCATTATGGACTCCGCCTTCCCGAGTTGGGGAATAGTGTCGCACGCGCTCTTAAACAATTTGCCAATAGTTTAAAATGCGTGCCTTCGCAGCATATTGTGCATTAGAATTTAAGAACTCTATTTAGCTTTAAATATGTGGGCTACTCGAAGAGCACTTTAAAAAATTTAGCTTCGAATTTCTATTCTAAATTAAACGAGACAGATAATGGCATTATTAGCGGAAGAGAAGGCCACAAGATCAAAGAGTGCAGAGAAAACTCGAACTGTATAGTTTGAAAAGAGATGGGCAAGAGTGAATCAAACCACGTGCTCAAATCCAGAAACTGTCAATCCTTCAAAGACGAAATGCAAAGAAGCGATCGCAGCAACAACTATGGAAGTGCTGCAAATTAATCCAGGCAAAAGAAAACAAGCCCAAAGCCTCCTCCCGCCGTCTGCCATAGAATATGGTTCGGATATTCTAATGGTAAGCGAGCAATACAGAAGCCCAGAATTCACCACCTGGTACGAAAGCAGAAAGAAAAATTCAGCGATAGCTGTATGCAATACAGACTTACATCTCAGTGACTTCTGCGAGAAGGCGTGGAATGGGTGGAAGCGAAAGGCGTTCGCTTCTACAGCGTCTACGTTTCTCCAAATAAGCCCATCGAAGAATTAATACAGGGCATCACAAAATTAGAAACAAACATCAGGAAATGCAAAAGGTTATTTTAATTTCAGAAGACTTCAATGCAAAATCACCGGAATGTGGACAAGCTAGGACAGACAAGCGGGGCCAGCTCCTTTCGGAATTCGTGGCTCGTAACGACCTCGTGATACTTAATGAGGAAAGCAAACCGGCCTTCAGACGGGGATAACCCCACTCAATACTTGGTTTAACTTTGTCATCACAAGAAGTGGCGAGGCAAGTAGTCAACTGGGAGGTCCAAGATGCGATCACCTTAAGCGACCACCAGTACATCCGATACATAATTAACGACGTCAAAAGTAACATGACTCTGAATAGCAAACAAAATAAGAGGAAAGCTTGGAACACGAGGAAATTAAACGTAGGCAAGCTGAATCGACACCTTACTGAAGATTTGCTCCTGGAGGAATTAGGATGGACCCAGAGAACACTAATCGAATCGATAGACGACCTAATCAAGAAAACACGAAGACAGATTGCCAACGCCTGCAATGTGGCCATGCCAAAAAAATCAGTATCCAAACATAAAAAAAGGCAGATTCGTTGCGACGTTGTTGATGCAACGCGTCTCTTAACCCTTGTTGGGTGTTGAGCGCTTTCTTCTGGAGTAATCCTCTGTTACTGAGCATACTATACTCATACACATACTCCGTTACTGAGAATAATCTCAAGTCAAGTCTCGTCACATCACAGTCAGTCAGTGCCTTTTATCCCTTCGGCCAGGGGTTCGACGCCGTTAGATCCCGGGGTTCCTGGCCGGTCACCCAACCAAGAACCCGCGAGTCTCGAATTCGCTTAACCTTCGTGACTTCACGGAGCGTAGTAAACGAATTCGGCTAGCGCCGCCGGCAGATACTGGTGGACAGAAGAAATAGCGGCACTCCGTCGAAGCTGTCTGGCAACGAGAAGTTACACGCGCTCAAAAGGCAATGAAGCACTAAAACAAAGTTTTAAAGTGGCAAAAAAATGCTAAAGGTGGCAATAAACGACAGCATCAAACGACACTGGGCAGAACTCATTAAGGAGGTAGAAGAGGGAATCCATGGGGACTACCATACAAGATCGTCGCAAGAGAAATGAAAGTCCGACAAAAAAACCCAGGACTCGATGACCCGGCACGAGTCAAAGAAATAATAGAGGTTCTATTCCCACACGTACCACGAAGGGAAGGTCTGTTGAAGATATGTAATAGGTGCTTACAACAGAGATAATAATAATAATAATAATAATAATAATAATAATAATAATAATAATAATAATAATAATAATAATAATAAAAGATATAATAATAGGTGCTTATATAATAACAGGTGCTTACAGGACGGAACCTTTTTCCGAGACTGGAAAACCCAAAACCTTCTCCTATTGAGAAAAGGACACAAACTGATAAATGAACCTTCGTCTTGTAAGACCAATCTGTCTTCTAACCCTACCCTACAGACCAATATGTCTCAGGGGAAAAGTCCTCGAAGGCCTCATACTCGAGATACTAAACCAGCACGTCACAGGGGCAAACCCTATCAAGCAATTCGGCTTCCAAAAAGGGCGATCAACTGTGGACACAATCACCGAAGTCGTCAGCCTGGCAAGAAGAGCAAAAGACGGAATGAACTGGAAGAAAGGTTTCTGTGCGCTGGTCGTAATAGACATAAGAAACGCTTTCAACTCGGCGCGATGGGATGATATCATAACAGTCCTCTGAGAGGAACACACCAATCTACCTGGTAAGGATGATCGCGAATTATTTTAAGAATAGAATTAAAACATTACGAGGACACAAATCTTCAATACCAGACGACCTGTGGAGCACCACAGGAATCAAAGGTAGACCCAGTGCTCTGGACACCACCACCATTGTGGTGTTCGCGAACGACGCCATAATGGTGAGTACCGCGCTCACCACAAGCAATCTGAGGGTAAATATCAACGAGGGACTAGGGAGAATAAAGCGCTTGGTAGATTATTAATACCTCAGAATCGCCGTCGAAAAGACAGAAGCCGTGCTAGTTACGGACAAAAGGAAGTTTAACTACCCAAAACTAAAACTTTACGGCCAGGAGATACAATGGCAGAAAAAACTATAGTATTTAGGTATGGTACTAGACGCTAAATTAAAATTCACCGAGCACCTAACACACAAAACGGATAAAGCCAAAGCTACCATATATGAGGCCCTAAAGAAAAAAGAGACGCCTTCTGGCAAGCGTAGTTCAATCACAGCTCCTGTACGCAGCTCCAGTTTGGTACGCAGCCCCAGTACGCAGCACCGTGTCCGAGAGTGCAGTGCTCGTGATCGCAAGAACCCCTCCGATCGATCTACTCAAAAAAGACAGGAAATATACGAATCCAAAAAGAAAAGAGGCTGTAAGAAGAATAATCAACTAGGAATAATCAAGTAGGAAGAATAATCAACAATCAAGACTAATCAACAGATGGCAAAAGAGATGGGAAAGGACGCTAACGGAAGATGATCCACCGTCTCATCCCCAACGTTAACACTTGAATGAACAGGAAGCACGGCAAAGTGGACTACTTCATGACCCAAGCCCTAACAGGACACGGAAACTAACCAATATCTAAAAAGATTCGGTATCACAAGAGATGAAAATGTGACCACTGTGATAGCGACACAGATGACTCGTGCCACACAATCTTTGAATGCAAGGAGTCGGCCCCAGGGAGAGAAGAAATAAATAAAAAGATTAAAGATCAACCCGCACACTATGACAAGAATAATGATGTCTTCAAAAGAAAATTGGATACTCTTACAAAACTATGTAGGAAAAATCATAACGAAAAAGCAAGAGTACGAAAGCAGACCCGACAGGAACGTACATAAAGAAGCCTCGCTAGTGTGAAGTAATTTGCCGAACATTTCCGCGCTGGCTAAGAGGTACGTAGCAAATGGGCGGTGTTTTTTTAGTGGGTCGCAGGTAATGCATCCCCTCATAACCAAGGAGACAGCTCCAAGGTATCTGCTAGCAGATTTTTCACCAACCGATGCAAAAAAAGAAAGTAGTAGTAGTAGTAGTAGCAGTAGCAGCAGCAGCAGCAGGAGCAGGAGCAGGAGCAGTAGCAGTAGTAGACGTAGTAGTAGTAGACGTAGTAGTAGTAGACGTAGTAGTAGTAGACGTAGTAGTAGTAGACGTAGTAGTAGTAGACGTAGTAGTAGAAGACGTAGTAGTAGTAGACGTAGTAGTAGTAGACGTAGTAGTAGTAGACGTAGTAGTAGTAGACGTAGTAGTAGACGTAGTAGTAGACGTAGTAGTAGACGTAGTAGTAGACGTAGTAGTAGACGTAGTCGTAGTCGTAGTCGTAGTAGACGTAGTAGTAGACGTAGTAGTAGACGTAGTAGTAGACGTAGTAGTAGACGTAGTCGTAGTCGTCGTCGTAGTCGTCGTCGTAGTCGTCGTCGTAGTCGTCGTCGTAGTCGTCGTCGTAGTCGTCGTCGTAGTCGTAGTCGTCGTCGTAGTAGTCGTAGTCGTCATAGTCGTCGTAGTCGTAGTGGTAGTAGTCGTAATGGTAGTGGTAGTGGTGGTAGTGGGAGTAGTAGTGGGAGTAGTAGTGGGAGTAGTAGTAGGAGTAGTAGTAGGAGTAGGAGGAGGAGTAGGAGTAGGAGTAGGAGTAGGAGGAGTAGGAGGAGTAGGAGGAGTAGGAGGAGTAGGAGGAGGAGGAGGAGAAGGAGGAGTAGGAGGAGTAGGAGGAGTAGGAGGAGTAGGAGGAGTAGGAGGAGTAGGAGGAGTAGGAGGAGTAGGAGGAGTAGGAGGAGTAGGAGTAGCAGTAGCAGTAGCAGTAGCAGTAGCAGTAGCAGTTTTTTTTAAACTTGAGGGGAAAACTGGAAAATCTCTAACAGACACCTAGAGAGCCTAGTGGCCATTTCTCTAGGTGGTGTGAGGCTCGCTCCCACTAAAACCATAAACCCTTTTCCTCTTGGTGATCCGCTCCGGCACGCTTCTTGAGCATTCTTGAGAGCGGGGCCGTTTTCTTATCTGCGTTTTAACTCATTTTTGATGTTCGTCTATCAGTCTGTGTGTAGTCACGTCGCGTTTCTGTCGCGTCCTCTTCGCGTTTCTTCTGTTTCAACACTTTTCTGGTGAATGCTGCTACAGCAATCCAGTGATCTGAATTCTTAAGCATTTTTTACGAGGTTTTCAGGTGTAATTTCGCCAATTTTATGTTATTAATTATATAATGCGGCGGCGATGGTGTAGCGGTTAGCGTATTGGACTGCTATACCCAAGTTTGCGGGTTCAAACTCGATCGAAGCCGTGGATTTTTAAGGGCGAAAAAATCCTTCGTACGCCTTCATTCGGAGGGGAAGTAAAGCCGGCTGTCCCATGTTTGTACATTTACTGCATGTAAAAGATCCTCAAGCCTAAATGATGCCTCTGAGCTAAATTCAAAGTCGTCTGTTTCGTCGCCCAAACAATACCTCCTTTCTCTCATTGTTGGTGAAAGGAGTGTAACGAAATTTGCGTGATCAGACCGAAGAGGAGGCCTCTTGGCCTGAGTCTCGCCACGTAAAATAAGGCAAATTCAATTCAATTTTGGTCTCCAGTTCTAGTCGCTGTGCCTGCCACCTTTCGCACTTGAAGAATGTGTGGTGCGCGTCGTCGTCGCTGTATCCGCAGAAGACGCAGATAGCGCTTTCTTTTTGCCCTATATTGTTTAGGAATGCACGGAAGAAGCCGTGACCTGACAGAAATTGTATCAGTAGTAATTGACCTCGCCGTACTTCCTTTTCAGCCATGGTTCGATGTTGGGGATCCATGATGTTGGGGCTGTCCATCTCCCTCGTCTATCGTTCTTCCATCTCTCTTGCCACGTTGTGAGTGCATTGTCCCTTTCTTCCCTCTTCTTCTTCTCCCTGTCTTCGACCATGTTTCTTTCCCGCAAGCGTTTCCTCTCGTGGGCAAGAAGGTCGATGGGGATTGTTCCAGCCATTACGAATATTGCTGCGTCTGAGACGGTGCGGTAGGCACTTGCAATTCGCAGGACTTCTCTTCTCTGGACCACTAACATGCTTTGCGTCTGAGTCCTTGGCATTCTTTTCTGAGACCGGCGATCTCTTCATTCCACCAGTATACAGCGTTTCTGTTAGGGATGCTTTTCTTACGAGGCATTGAGGTATCGCATGCTCTTGTAATGGCGGCCGTAGTGATTTCGACTAGCTTCTCAGCGTGGCTTACCTCGTTGGTTTCACTTGTTTCATGCGCTGCTATACTCGCATCCAACGTGGATACGAGCTTCCTCGTGTCCATTTTTGCGAGGTTCCAGCTCAGGGTTGTGTGCTTCCTGTGACCCGTTTCCCTCTTCATTACCCTGAAGGTGATATACTGATGGTCACTTGCAGTATATTCACCCGAGACATTCCAATCAGTGATGAGGGTCGCTAGTTTTTCGCTCGTTAGAGTGATGTCGGGAACAGTTCCTCTGCAGCCTGGTCGTTTGAACGTGGGCGTATCGCTATTGTTGAGAACGACAAGGTTCAGCCTTGCCGCCATGTCTAGGATGAGTCTGCCTCGGGTATCCGTGAATGGCATTCCTCATTCCAGTGCTTTCCCGTTAAAGACACCTGCAATCAAAGTTTCGCCACTCATGTTGTTTACAGTGTCTTCGAGTTTTTCCAGCTTTTGCTTGAATTTGTCAATTCTTTCGTTTGGAGTGAAGTAGCAGCTTACGTAATTGACATTTCTGCTCTTCACCGAGACAAAGCCGTCACCCTTCCCCTGTTTCCCGATTACTATTTTCCCCGAGTCGAATATCCATATGGCCGCAGTGCCAAGAAGGTCCGCCACCCACACCTCATTTTGTATATTGCGGTGTTGCTCACTGATCATTATAATGTCCGGTCGCTTCTCCGCCTTCAGTTGGAAGAGAAGGTCCATTGCCGTCTTGCTTCTGTTTACATTGCATTGTAGGACCTGAAATCCTCTCGGCTTTCTCTCGGCCCAGCGTCCTCTTCGGCTTTCTGCCGGGCTTGTCGGAAGACAGCACAGGCGCGTGTTCCAGGGAGATGACATTGTGCTCCTCTGTTGTTATCTCCGGTGCTAGCGCAGAGGGTGCATCTCACCTCAGATGTGCAGAAGGCTGCCTTGTGGCCTTTCTCTTCACATCTGTAGCATTCTTCCTTTCTGTCTGGTCCATTGCAATATCTGGCAAAGTGGCCGTACCCGTTGCATCTGTAGCATCGAGTGACAAACACCCTCCGTAGGATTCTACAATTTGTACAGTTTGTAATCCTACCTGGATTGTCGCTTTCACCAAGAGTATTCTCGCGTAACACACAACACACGAAGGCAACACCAATAGCGGCAGCGGCATTAATTATAAAGTATTAATACTTAATATTAGCTATTACTAATATTAAGTATACTTAAGTATTATTATTAATTTTTAAAAACACCTTTCATATTTCAACTATTCATGGTTAAATGGTTGAAAAGGTATTGTGAATCTCAAGAGAGCGTGCGCAGATGAATTTCTACCCCGTACGACTGTTTTTTATTGCTTTTCGAATAAATAAATAAATAAATAAATAAATAAATAAATAAGTATATAAATAAATATTACTTGGGATGAGATGCGATTTATTTTTGGTAATAATTTTGAATGAATTGACTAAATTACAAAAATGTTGGCTTTTGAGGTGCGGGGCCAGTTCCTCTGTCCCTTCGATCTACCATTGCAGGGACGGCACCTCCGTGAAAAATTCTGACGAAGGCGCAGTCTGGGATAGTTACGAGAGAAGAGCACTACTCTCGCCTGCTGGCTCGTACATCCTGCATTATTAGTTTGTATTTACCTGCGATGTGGTTCTTCTTCTTTAAGAACACTTCAAATGGGTCCGTATCGAACCTTAATAAAAGCAGCAACTGGATGATTATTTAAAAATCAGTCCTTTTTCTTGCAATAGCCAACAATTTGAAACTACAATTCTATATGTACTTATTAATTAATATAAAATTCAACAATGTACACTAATTCGTGTGCATGGAAGTGATTTTCTTCTTTCCTTTTCTAGGTTTTTTTTTCAGTCGACAGCTGGGTATCCATTAGGTACTGATGGGATGCATATTCGACCATTCTCTAAACACCAACACACTTGTGGACTCCTCTGATGTGGTCAGCAAAACACGAGGCCCTGCGCGACAACACATACACGAGAGACGACAAACAATCATGCCCAAGGCGGAACTCGCTTCCGCGACCCTTCGGACTAAAGCGCAGTGGCGGTATACACTCTCAGCCACTTCGGCCACCCAGGTCGGCTAGTAATGATTTTATCTAGTAAAAATCTATTACATAAAAAGATTATTTATTAAAAATATAATGTACAAAAATGATTATTTACAAAGTAGGTTATGCATATTATGAACAAAATATATTGTAAACAAAACACAGTAAAAATTATATTACGTACAAAATTTAATGTGGAAAAGTAGGTTATGTATAATTATGTCTGTCGTTCTAGGAATTAATGTTTTGAAGAACTTATAGCGTATCGTAACGAATCAATTTCGAAGTATCGAAATCGGTGAACGAAAGCAAAAAACCAGTAATGGGAACATTCTAGTTTGTAGTTCAAATGTGAATGGTACGTTTTAATGAATAAAAAAAGTATTTGGGCATAAAATGCCTTGACAATTATGCGTTGGATAAGTTCAAGGATGTTTTATAATAACTGCATAGGCCGAAGTCCGGAACCTCGACACCAACTTCGTCACAGGTAGCAAAGTGTCAAATGACATATTAAATGCATTTTGCCAAAAGTACTTTGAAATAAAATGCGTTGAAAATTATGCGTTGGACAGACGCAAGAATGTTGTATGCTATTTACGTTGGTCGAAGTCGAGTGTCTCATCGTGAAATTGGACACGCGTAGCGAAGCGCTATTGAACCTGAAACTTTTGAGGAATAAATACGACGCTATTCCTCTCGCATACCCATGCAGTCGTTTGTCATGTTCTCGGGAAAGTAAGCTGATTCTCTCTCGTGCTTTACGATAAGGAAGAAGAACCTTTTCTTAAATATACATTTCCATTATTAATTAACCTGTGTTTACGTTGAATGGACATTCATTTCAGGAATATTCGTTCTTTTCTCTTTTGTAGTTATACAGTATGAGCCTTCCGTCTTCCACGCCCGAATTCTCCCTCTAATATTTCAACTTTCGCGAACGCAGAAAGGGCACGGAGAGGCCAGATCTCCCGAGAGTATCCTCTACAGATCGATTTCCACAGAGTATCTTCTGACAGTCAAACTGGACGCGGTTATCCAATCAGGCGCTTCGTAACAACTTAATTTTTTTGATATTGAAGCTCTAAATTGGACAATCGCATCACAGCTGATGATCTGTCAGAAGCCTGTATTTAAATTGGAGCGTACCTTCATTACGCCCGCGAGCTGCGAGCAAGCACTGCTAGCGCAGATCTTTGACAGCCTGTGAATTGTAAGTGAATTTTCATTTTCCGTTAAATTAGAAAACATGTTCAACATTATCCTCTTATTTTACAAGGCTTTGAATTAACGTAATTATTAAAATTTTGATCAATTCGTTTGATTGATGTTTTGGGGCGCGTTAACTGCTAAGGTGATTAGTCCCACCAGCGAAGCAGGTATCTTCCACCAGCGGAGCATCGCCTCATCAAGGATAAGCTCTAAGCTCCCGAATGTCCCCTCCTCCCGACATTTGTGGTTGAGTAATGCATGCGAGTGACTGTGTAAGTAAGAGATGAGGGTAGGATAAGGAAGAGGAAGGAAAGATCGCGCGCGGTCCGTGGCCCATTTATTAAGGCATTTGTCTGGTATTGACCGCAGAAACCACGGAAAGCTACCGATCAAAGCAGCCGCTAGAATTCTTCTCCAGACAGCGGTTGAATTCGACCTGGCTATCGAGCTAATGTCGAAAACCATGCTACCGTCAGAACCTCCCGGTCAGAGGCACTGTAGTAACATCAGTTGATGCCCGGAGCGACTAAGCCGGTATACATTCGTTTGAAACTGTTGGATGTCATGTTTTGACCATTAGGAGTCACAAGAATGCTATTTTTGTATAAATATTGAAGGGTCACATTTTTTCCAGTGATGGCGTTCATGGGTGTAATCAAGGTAGACAGTGATTACGAAAATGTACTAGTTTCAGTCAAGAACAAGTCAGTCAAGGGAACGGGAACCGCGTTATAACATGCCAGATCTCGTCGCGAATAAATAGATGTTGGCAGGTCTCGTGAAGGCCTTGGGCCGCATTCATGTTTTGGAGATGTTTAATTGCCACCGCCTCTTTTACCTCCCCGGGCTCCAGCGGTCTTTCCTGGCCAGGAGTGACTGTTGTAAAAACATGAAGTGGCCAATTTCTCATGCCCAGAAGACTACAGCCGATTTATTCGTAATATTGTATTGCACTTGTAATGGCTAATGTATGTTCCGGAGGCGTTTCTCAATGATCCCGCCGACGTAACTGGCCGCAGCTGCAGTGGCATACATTTTCTCAGAAATTACTGTTTTTTAAGTGTCTTCTCGAATAGAGTAAAGGACGCATAAAAAATGGCTAGATTTCATTTTCATTAAACTCTGAATTTTCAAAAATTTCAAATGTTCGTTTTTTCGGTTTATTCCTACAAATACAATATTGAAGATAGAAATTGTTTCCTTAATGGAATCTGTTCTTCAAAGACAGGTCTTTACATAAAATCATGTACATTTAAAAAAATATATGAGTAGAATGTTTTGTGAAATAAAGACAATTAAAAAATGTTTTCTCTAAAAGCTCCAATTTTTTTCTCATTTAGAGCAAAGTATGATGATAAAAATGACGCTGGTCCTATTTTCGGTGAAATATCTGTATTTTTTAAAACTGCAGAACTACAGAAAATTAATACTGCAAAACTATAGTATTGGTGATAGAGATTTTTCCCTTAAAGAAATCTGTTCTAAAAAATTAGATCTTTAAAAAGGTCATGTACTTTTTTTAATATTATAATTTTTGCTTGAGGTGAAGGCAATTAAAAATCCTTTTTCATAATTGGCGCGGGTCCAAGTTTCTTTTAGAAAATTGCAAATGATAGAAATAACGTGAGAAAATATGTGCTATTGTAGCTCCACTAGTTTGGACTCGCAGTCATCCATCGGATTAACCTTCGCATGATCACTCAGGATATCGTCCTTTCGTTATCCGACATCTAGCGGATTTATGCTCAACTATTTGGACTCCAGTTAAAGTAACACCAGACCAGTGTCCGCTGGTGTCCGCGGCCTGCGTGAGCTGTCCGTATGAGCGCATGCGAGGTTCGCGTGGTAATTGTAAACTCGTGGCCCAACGTGTTTAATGGATGGTAGTCCTGTGGTAGTCAGTGTTTTCGTGTGTGAATGTATCTAGCGTCTGAAACTAGTTTTATAACGAGGCAGGATGTTCAATATAAAAAGCATTGTCAAGCAAATTACAGAAAGGGTAAGATTTAAGTTTATTATGTTGTCATATTTATTTGTACAAAATGACTGACATGGACATATTTTTCATGTAGAACAGAGATTCATCCATTGAATCCCCGAGCCATGTAACCGAAGATACATTATTGCAGAAAACCGAAGGATTTCTTTGCCCGAAATGTATGAAGCAGTTGCCATCAGCATGGGAACTTCAGTCTCATTACGAGACGGTACACGGTATGGAAGAGGCGGTACCCTCATATGTAATAATTATAACTTACAGTATCACAGTTGAAACAATGAGATAGTACTTAATATAGAATTTATCGACATGTTTTATATGTTTTAGTTGAATATGCAGTGATTTTAATCTTGTCATCGTGTTTGAACTTTCCAGTTGTCAAATTTGCGTCTTTGAATTTTCGTTTGCAATGTGTAAAGCATTTGTTTACAAGGGTAACGAATAGAAAGGAAAATGTTCTGTGGAAAAGAAATTTGCTTCACAAAAAACCTTGCTGTGTCATTAATTAATATCTCGAACTTACTGATAAATTCTGGTTACATATTAGAAATGATTTTATCCAAAATTTACGTAGCTGTCAAGCTATGTATACTGGTACTGTGGATGTTCATCAAATTGTGATGATATCACATTCAATTCCTTATGTCTGCTCTGATTTTCACTGTTATCTTGGAGTTCTGACTGTAAAACCACTAATATTTGGGATGATGATAGAGAAGGTCCACAGAAAATAGAAAACCCCAGATTATGAAAATATTTTGTTATTAGTTCAAATGTGTAAATTAAGAGGAAATGTGTGTATTATAGTGTGCAAAGTAACAACTTAGTACTTATTAAGTGATTCACATCAATGTTATACACACTACAATTTGATTAATAGAAAAATTGTGTTTGTTGTTGTTGTTCTTGAAACTTGCCCCTAATAAGGTATTGGATTATTGAACCCTGGATCATGGAGATGTCATTGTATATAGTCCTTATGGGCTTTATTTTCTTTAACTGGTGTTTCCCTTGAGAGCAATTCGTTCAAATAGTAAAAAGTGAAGTCAAGGCATATGAATTATTTTCTTTGTTTTGGAGGCAGTTTTGTACACTAGGGTTTTGTAAACAGTGAGCTTACAATTTATTTATAACATTACTGTCAACAACTTGTATTGATAAATAGTTTTCCTTTCTTTTTCAATATGGAAGTGAAGAATAGCATTACAAATTTGTAATTTGAGATTATTATTCTTTAATGTTCTTCTGTGATAATTTGATAGGTCGTTTATCACCACATAAATAATATCATGAATTTAGAAAGTAAGTGCTTCATATTTCTGCTACTGGAGACCTACAATTAGTTTGAGGGTGTGTAATCAAATTGTGTTATGATGGGTGTGAATTTTTTTGTTAGAACTTAATTTTAAACTCATTTGTGCACAATCAGGTGTATGTGCCTTTGACTTGGTATAATTGTTTCTGTTTATATTTTAGTGAAATGACATTAGATATTTCGTATGACAGCTGCACTGATTTCTAAGCCAAGGGAGATTAGGGAGCTTATGCTTTCGATTTAATTGTAGATTTGCCTGTCAGTGACTATATTTTATTAAGTTTTGGCCAGGGCTTATGCACTTAATGTGTTTCTATCAGATGTTAAAGTAAAATATTTCAAAAATGTTAAAATGTTTTTGTTTATTTAAGGTCGCATCAACATCTAAGGTCATTAGCGACCACTATTGCTGTTAACGGTATGGTAACTATGTGAATGAAACGATATGGTGATTGATGATAAGGGGTGAAAGGACGAACACAATACAACCATGCCCGAGGCGGGACTCGAACCCGCGACCCTTTGGTCCGAGATCACTACGACACTCTGCCTTAGCGATCTCGGCCACCGGGCCGGCGTTAAAATGTTTGTTTCTTTTTGTATTGCTCAATGTTTCAAAACTGTGGTTTGGTGTTGTCCTCAGGAGCAATTACCTTTTACATACATTTGCTAAAAAAAATTGTTAACACTATATGAATAGTGTTATATTCTCCATCACTGAGAACTGTGGTCAGCTGCACAAAATGTGCATGTCTAATCAGGTCCGTGGTGAATGAAGGTTGAAGGGTGGTACTCAACTTGATACACAGCTCTTTACAGTTCATCTTGTATTTATCCTGTTGAGACTGTCCATCGAACAATACCAAAGCTATAGGTTGACAAATTACATAGAAATTAATAGTCTTAATTTTCCTGCCAGCATTTTACATTGAGCTACTTTCGGAACAATATTAGACCTTTGTAAGTACCAAAGGTTCTTGTAATATATTTTTGAATTTATTCAATACTGAATTGCATTCCAATGTCATTACTTAATTTTGAAGTGATGTGAAACAAATGTATTAATTTCTTTTTTGTTGAGCCAAACAATTTTTAATTGTCCTTGCAAAGCAGGGGAATGAAGTGTAACCATACTAACTTTGTAGTTCAATTTGTAACACATTTGATCACAATTAAATGAAGTTGAGAGGGGTATTAAGCAAGGCAAGGCAGGACTACTATGCACCTAGAGATTCTGTGACTAATTTTTATATTATTATTACTTTACATTTCATCACTTGGTCTTAGTTGTAAGTTTTAACAATTACTTGGGAATATGTATCGTGTTTCACAATTGCCATCTACTGTTGCAACCCCTAGCTACTGAGCAGACGTAATATTACAAATGATGTCTCTCGGTAGCTCAAGTAATTAGGGCAACTGGGTGTATACCAGGAGGTATGCGTTCGATTTCTGGCTGAGGCAGTCCATTCTTTGAACAATCAAACACCAGTTTTATTATTATTATTATTATTGTTATTGTTATTATTATTATTATTATTATTATTATACAAAATTATTAAAATATTATTATACAGTAAATATGATTTTAAAATTCTAGAAATTCATTTCAGAGAAATATTTTTAATATAATAGTATATTATGCTATTATTTTATGATGTTATGCCTTATTGCACAAGTAAATGGTTTGAAAAAGAGCGATGTTAGGAGTGAGTTTTCAAATTTGTACAAATGCAATACAGCAACATTATAAATGAGTTGCATATGCTCTCTCTCTCTCTTTTTTTATAACAGCATTATAAATCTATAAAAAAAATTAATTTTGGAAATAAATTTCAAAAGCAGTTTGGCAATTGGCAATATAAGATGTTGGTATTTTGATCCCTTGGAGAAAGCACAAGCAGTCAGGACAGGCTGTAAGGACAAATAGAGAGGATGGTCAGATGAGCACTCAGTGCAGCTGGGATACTGAGCAGAGAGGATGGGCCGTGCCATAAAATACTCTTTTATGTAATAATTACATTATAAAATACTTTTAGGGACAATTTCTTGCAATAGAAATGGTCATTTATGGTGCTGTTATACAAAAAGTTATCTTGTTTGTTCTTTTTAACAGAAATAAATCTCGTTTATTTGTTATTTTACTTTTGTACTTTATAGTCTCTTATATGTTGCTAGTTTGATAAGGCAAGTACTAATTTTATTTCCCAGAGTCCATAGATTCTGAGGAAGTTGTATAGAGGTAAAAGTTGAGTAGTTGAAGATGGAAAGAGAAATTTGTGTTGTGGTGTGCGTGTTACATTCTTTTTGCCCCCCGTTTTCTCAATTAAGTTTGAATTTTTCAAGGGCTGGGCAAAACTCTAACAGCAAAGTGAAGATTTCATTCAGAAATATCAGTGTGAGCTGACCAAGCTGGATAATTATGTAACTTGTTATTTTCTTTAATAAAGGCAGCAGCTCTTCTGATGTGAGGGGTAGGATATTCCAACATTCTGGGAGCTGCTGTGGGGGTGATGGTAGTAGTAGTAGTAGTAGTAGTAGTAGTAGTGGTAGTGGTAGTGGTAGTAGTTGTAGTAGTGTGTTGGTGTTAGTAGTGGCAAAGATCAATTTCTTGTATTTCTCAGCAGGCAGACAATTTTTGTCTGTGTGTGGCACCTGTTCATCGAAACAACAGTTCGATCACTGAAAATACCATATCCAGAGCAGACATTCTTGGTGTTGCTGCAGTAGAATGACAGGAAATGACAATTTCAAGTGGTTAAAGTTAGGGTCCCCTTCTAGAATAGTGATAATGAGGGGAGGGAGATGGGAAGGAGTGGAGTCTTCTCAAGTACATGCTGTAAAATTATGAAAAACACTCCTGTGGAAACTAATAAAATATAAATAGGGAAAAGTGTTACATGTTGTCCTTTTATAAGGTAGTATAACCTTTTAATTTTTTACTTGCGTGTTTATTGAGTATCCAATACTAAGAATGATGAGTCAGATTTTTGATATTTATGTACTAGGTGCAGTTTTTTAGCGATTGTAGATTACTTCTTTGTTGATTACGTAGGCTTCCGCGGCCGCAGTATGTCTCTTGGCTGTCCGGGACAAGCCGCGTCGATTTTCTCATAGCTTACTTCTTTGTTGTTTATTTATATTTTACGTCAAAAAACAGTTTAAAACTGTAATATGTTACAAGGAGAAGTTAATTTTGTGCATGTTTTCATAATTCTCTGATCCTTACCTCAAGTTGAATTTTAAATATAGGAGAAAAGGAATAAATAAGAAAAAATAATAATAAATGATAAGGGGAAAAAATCTTTATATTAGAACCAAGGTACAACATCCATGTTGTATCCCCCTCTCCGCTGTAACACCCATGTTGTACCAACTCCTCAAGGTATCTCACCCAACGGGGCACTGCCCCATACGGGACAAGTTCTAAGCGCTCGACATGCGTGGTTTTGTATTGCATGTAAATGTGTGTATGGAGGGGGGAAGGAGGAGATAAACATGAAGGAAACATCGCGATCGATCCATTACTCGTGTGTTAAAGTTCTGATCCTGTATTGATCCTAACAAGAACCATCAGCAGCCGGCCCCCAGATTCCTCTTCCAATCGTTGAATTCGACGTACCTTTACTCCGTAACGATTCTATACTCATTAAACATAATCTACACTTGAAGGTCACGAGCTGGAAGGTGAGGAGTTCATTGTTATCCAATCGGGAACTCCAATACCAAAAATGTAAGTCCTAACGAAGCTCTGTTTGTTAGGACTTAAATCGGAGTATTCGTAGTGTCGAAATTCCACCATCGTTGGGACACGAGTTGTAGGGCCTCCCGGTCAGCGACGCTACAAAATGCTGCCACAAAGCTTTCTACTGAAGCCGAAACGTGCCTAAATCCTATCTTTGATTAACACTGAAAAAATCACCCATTCTATTGGTTTTCATTCAAAACTTTCAAAACACCTGCACCAACACTCACCATACTGGATACTCGAATGAAATTTCATTAGCTGGTACAACACCGTGCAAAACCCACTTATTCAAATTTTGAAGTGCTGTGGAATATTAGAAATAAAGATGCAGAGAAGATTTGCTTGAGAACGTTATATGTAGTATGACATCCGCGTCTTCCCCGGGCGAACCGTTGCATCGGCACCGCTAGGAACGTTACGGGGGGTTTAGTATCAAGCGTTGTCAGATTTCGTAGCAAAGATCTTATTCGCCTTCTAGTCCCTTCTAGTTAGAAGTGCACAGTGAAAAGCGTTAATAATGCTATCGAAGTCTGTCTCCTTATTCAATGCTGTTTTGAACTGAAAATGTAACTTCCAAATAGTTCGCGTGGCATCTTCTTCCATGATTTAGTTACTTGCTTTTTTGTTACTATTCCTACTCCTTTTTTGTTACTATACGATTATAAAAAAATGTTTCCTTTGCAAATGTGAAATTGTTATATTTTATTTGAAATTCATATGATTATTTTATTTTTATTTTATCGTAATCATTTAAACGACACAGCAATCCCGAAATCATATTCCTTTAAGATAATATATATTATACCGTAAAACTTGGTCAATGCGATACTTGTATTGTGTAGAAATCCGTCTAATGTTAACATGAATCGCGGTCCTGCCAAACAAATTTTACAATATTACTCTCCATAATGCGGAATCTTGTTTATCACGGAAAAGAGTACTGGTCCCTTGAGGTTCCGAATTGAACAAGCGTTACTGTATTAATGTTATAAACAACATTTTATTAATCTTATTATCTTAAAGAGGATCTTTTCAAGGAGCGTGAATATTTACAATAATTGTATTTGAATCGTTGAAGCTTATGTTGCACCTTCCCGACGTTCCGAAACAACCGTTTTTGTAGAATGCTACTTGCCCTCCGAAGCAACGGAGACCCTGATCATAGGCTGATATAAAGATTTCTCTGAGAATGCGCTATGACAGGACGGGAAACAAATTAATGTCGTGAAGGTCGAAGTGTATGCTTCAGATGGCAAGATATAATCGTGATGACTTTTATAAATGACCTAATGAACATAACCTGCAGTTACGTTGCCAGCAGGTTCGCGCACTTTTTCTTCATACTCCACAGCGGGAAGAGGCGGGTCCTATCTACGTCACGGCAGTGCAGTGCTGTCAACTTTATCGACAGAAAACTCAGCGTAATAGCGCGTCTTGGACTACATAACAATGAGAAATAAAGCCAGTTTTTTTAAATTCTCAAATATTTAATAATTATAGAAGCTATTAAGTTTCAAGAAGGAGCATTATACGCACAGGTCGTTAGAAAGAGTGCGCGAAAATTGAGAAGTCCGCATTGTAAAAGACGAATGTAGGCAGCACTGCAAACTGAGCCGTGGCGTTCCGAGTGGAGCTCATATTTTCTACCGGGCCGTACTGTGCCGAACTAAGCCAGAACTAGGGGGCTGGAGGATCAAGAAAACGTACGCGCATAGTAGCTGTCCCTTTTCTCTATAGTACCGACGCGGCGCGCAGGGGAGACCGCAGGGCCGGCAGCGGCGAGCGGCGATTTCCACGCAGCGGCAGGCGGAAAGGTCACGATAGATCAGATACTAATTGTAGCTCCAGCCCTCCTTAGTGTTTAATATCACTTAAAATTTTATTTATCTGCATTTTGCACGGAGCTCAAGTTGGTAAAATTTCATGTCAATCTGAGTATTCAGCGAGTGTAGCGTGTAACAACAAATCGAAATGTTTAGCTAAATAGGTCGAGTACATTTTGTGTCCATTGAGCTCACTCATACAAACATTTTATTAAAAAATATAAAGATATTTAAAATAGTAATTAAATAAAAAAATTATTGGATTACATTAATTTTACAGAGAGAGATGGCTCAGTGCATCAACTGATTTTACTGCAGTGTCTCTGACTTGGAGATCCTAGGATCGAGTCCCGACGGTGGCAGCATTTTCGACTCTAGCTACATAGCTAGGTTGAGTTCAGTTGCTTCCTGGAGGAGAATTCTCCAGGCCGGCTGCTAGTTTTCCGTGGTTTCTTCGATAAACACCAGGCGAATGCCGAAGCAGTACCCTAACAAACGGGTCACGGACCGCGCGCGATCTTTCCTTCCTCTTCCTTGTCCTACCCTCTCCCTTTACACACACGAACATGCACTATACTACCACACATGCCGGAAGACCGGTTGGGAGCTTAGAGCATGTCTCGTCTGGGTGCGGTGACCCGTTGATGAGAGATACCTGGTTAGGAAAACCCCGCTAGCCGACGGTAGTTCGGTGCCGGATCTCGCCATCCAGCGGGAGAAGAACACCGCCACATCCCGAAGGAAAACATGCAATACACTTACGGGACTAATGACCTCGATAGTTGACGCGCCTGGAATCGCTAACAACCAACCATATTAATTTTATCAGACTTGTTCTACCTTGGACCGGTCCAAGGTACAAGGTCCAGGACACGACACTTAGTCATATTTCACAAAATATAATTATGCATTTTTAGATTAGGCTTAAACTAGATCTTAATTTCGTTTTAAAGCTAAGATAATTCTTCAAACGACTACTATCATTAAATAATGGGAAAAAAATGGAATGGTCAGAGAATAAAAAGTAGAAGCAAACTTCTCTCAATATGCGAAACGTTTTATTTTTTCATAGAGAAACCCAGCAGCACTCATCAGTTACAAGATTGTATTTACTGGCAAGTCAACAATCTACTGAGATTGGATGTAAACTACTCCAGCAGGGGAAATTCCTAAATTACTAGGTCATAAACACAACACCTTTCCCTACAAGTTACGCTTGGGTCTTTGCGACACCTCCAATAAACTTGTTTACGATGTCGTAACGCACATGTAATACGGAATATTTAAGAAACAGCGTATATTTTACACTCTCCCCACATACAATTTCCGCCGAACTTTTATGCCAAATAGCTTTTACGGCCAAATTGATGTTTCGCTACGCATTTTCAACTCGATCCGGTTGGAGCCTTCGCCCCCCTCGCAATGAATGTAAAACATTCCTGTCAGTGCAATTCATAATTACTCATTTTAAACTGTAAACACTGCTTTAGTGAAATGCGCCGTATAAATACGATGAATGGTAAATAAGGATATGGGTTATTGTTTACTTACTGGGAATGGACGCCAATTTTGCTCGTCCTATATCACAACTAACTTCATGCATTGTAAAAATGAAGTGTCAGTTGATTGAACCAACATAACAGAACTTGTGTATTTTTGTAAGCAAGTACATCGATACCCGAGGGCAAAATGGCGTATTTATTACTTCAAAGTTATAAGGTGATTAGTCGATTTGATACACATATACAATTTCGTGACGAGGCTCCGGCCTACGGGATTAACATAAGCATTTTTGAACCTGTTCAAAACATAATTGTCATTCAACATTGTTAAGCACTAGTCTTTGTTGACATCACTGTAAATACCTCTCTTTGTTTCCCACAATATTCACTAGCTTAACCAATTCATAGCTACTATACGCTGTAGGTGCACCTCAAATGCCTTATGTTTGTCAAAAAGATTTGTGAAATCTTCCAGTTGTTAGGATGGCATTAGATATCATCAAATGAAGTACGAATTCCACGTAGATTTTCTCGTAAGTAAATTTCAGACAGAATATCCTTTATTTATTACAGAAGAGCGCTCTCTTTGGTATATCTGCCAAGTCCAATTGCGTCCACCTTAGTGTCGTCACATTTCACTAAATAAACACCCATTTAAAATTTTCAGTGTTACACAAAATGTAAACAAACACTGCCACTGGCAATTGAACCTCTCCCCCAAGCTCGTTCAGCCAAAATTATTTATCGGTTTTACTTTAATGAATTGTAAAGGAGTTTCTTGAATACGTTGTAATGACAGTTTAGTAGATTGTTGGCCTGAATCTTTAAACGCTCGCTCGTAGCACAGAGCGAAGTCGCTTGCCTGAGGTTCGGGTTCGATTCCCGTCAAATCTCATGTGAAATTTGTTCCAACAAAACGAGTTTGGCCGCTTCGCAAGGGCTAGTCCAACCCAAGTGTCCTAAACCCTACCCCTATCCTTATTCCTTCCCAATTCTGGCCGCTGGGTAGTGACGCAGGGGCGCGTGGAGTAAGAGGCGCGTACGCGGAGATGCTACCTGGCGGTCCTCTTTGACAACTGACGAGACGAGACGTAGAAAAATACAGCGTCCTCTGGAATAGAGGGGTAGATAATGGAGGATTACTCCGCGCTCAACGCTCGACCAGGGGCGAAGAGACGCGTTGCGTCGATAAGTTGGATTAAGGGCGCAACAAAGAGAGAGAAAAAAATAAACGTGGACTCCGGGTTTGACATAATTATACCAACATTTTTACTTTATATCCTTGGAGGAGCAGTAGAACGCATAATTTCTAAACTATTTAACGGGACGGTTAAATTCAGTTTCCTGATGTTTTTTTTTTCCTTCTGATCCTGATCTGATTTTAATTTTCTCGATTTCCAGTATGTACGGACCATATTCGTGGTAAGTTACGTATTTCTGCCAAAAATCAATGTCGAGATTTGGATGGGAATATACATATTGGGGGTCTCCGATTTAAGAAAAATAATAGAATTTTATCCTAGATTAAGGCCTAAACCTGGCCTGCCCAACTGACCTCAGATAACCTCGAGCGGTCGTGATGGCTGGCGAACTGAAAGCTGGCATAGAGGGACGCGTTTGGTTTGGAAAGAAATGGAGTGAATGGACAGAGCCCTCAGACGAAATGGCTCACGAGTGACCTTCAGAACGGATTGGCGTATATTTCATGCTCTGGGGGTTAAGTTCTGTGATGGGAAACCGCGAATTGTCACAATATTTTCATAGTAAATTATTACCCACGATTGGGTTAAAAGAGTAAAATGAAGAAAACAAATGTTCAAAACGAGACGTTAGTTAGGGATCCCATATTCTCAAACGAAAAACCGGGACTCGACCCAAAATTATGATTGAGGGATGGGAATCTCACATGAAACAAAATACCGTTATCCTGTATACGTTATGAACACAAATAATTCATTCTTTTCGGTGCGTTTAAACAGCACACAAACACAATTTTTAACTAACTAATTAAAAAGTTCTTAAATAACGCATGGCATGTATCACAGTCCACTTTGTCTTTGCAACATTCAGTAGTTTCTGTTATTATTGGGAATAGCGCCTTTAAATTTTCACTGAGAAAGCTTGCTCTCAAGCATTTTGTCGAGTTTTTTTTAAAATAAATTTGAAACTGCCCGCAATTATTTCGAATACTAACTTAACACTTACCACTAAAAATGCGACCGAAAAGGAATGATGCAAACGAACCTTTTTAAAAAACAGTTCATCGGGGAAATTCAGTGTCACAGATTCTAAATAACTGAACGTGCTATCAGAAAATATGGACCTTTTTTGTTTTTGTAAAAACACAGGTCAAGCATTTTACACAAAACGATATTTTAGCGCTCCGAAATGATTTGTCGGGACACCGGGGCAAAGGTTTTATCCGGGTATCAAAGGTTTTATTGAAATTTCAGGAATTTGAATAAAAATAGCTTTCTGCCATGTAATTCAATATATTGTACTCTATCCTTTAAAAAGTTCAAGGGAAAAAACAAATATTTAGTGTTGCTGGGAATTGAATCCGGGATCTCTGGGTGGCAGACGCGTATTCTACCAACGGAGGTAATTTTCCAATATACACGGGATATTCGTTTACTGTAGTAATATATACACTATAGTCCAGTGATAGTGCACATTTCAACTCGAAATTTCGGGAAAAATAATATTTTCGATTTTAAAAAAATATGTTCAACCTTTACAATGTTTTTCCGATTATGTAACTGTTATCGATACTAACAAATAGTTAAATAAGATTTCGTGTTTATGGGTAGGCCTGGCTGTAAGAGAACACCGGGGTTCCCACGAAGCGATTACGTATGGCAGCAGTTTCGAACTTTTTAGTTTCTCGCCTTCGTAAGAAGAAAGAATATTCTAATCGGGTGCCTGAAAACGGTTCTTTTTCGACAAAACCTCGTATTGCCGGCCCTTACGAAAAAGTGAATAAATCTTCTTCCTATGTGTAGTAAATTACTTCCTCCAACACGTTGTGTTGTCAAAATTCCGTTTCTGTGGGTCGTTAATGCCGAAAAAGCAATGCGTGCGCCTTAACTATTTAGCTGATTTTCTCAAAAATTGATATTCCACGATCGATCTGAACGAACTATAGGCCCTGCGAGTTACAAACGGATGTTCTGATTTTGTGGGGAGGGTTATTTACATTAAGCCTCATCATTTTCAAAATGTTCGCAAAAATTACTCCATTTTTTATTGCACTTTTTCTCAGAGTAAAGAACGCTTAAAAGAATGGCGCAATTCTCATTTCCGTTGAAATCCCACATTTTTTGATGATTGCGAGAAGTTCTTACATTTTTTCAGCAACTTCCTCCAATTGTAATATTGAAGATAGCGCTTTGTTCTTAATATTTATTGTTCAAAAATAGTTTTTGAGGTAAGGTGTGCAATTTTTCGAAAACGAGTAGTTTTCACGTAATTTAGCGTGGAATTTAGGACATTTTTAAACGATTATTTTCTCAAAATTTTTCCTTTATTTTCTTCCTGGTAAGAGGAGGCAAATAGTGATGCTGCTCCCATTTTCGGCGGAAACTGTGTATTTACGAAAATTACAAAATATTAACATTGCTAAAGAAGAATATTGAAGAAAGATTTTTTGTTTTAAATGAAATCTTTTCGAAAAAATATGTTCCTTAAAAAAGGTCACGTACATTTTTTAAAAAAACAAGTAGTTCCTGCTTAATGCAGTTAATGCAATTGATCAAAAAACTTTCGAGGCTCCAATTCTTTAATTGTCCCCCCCCCCCGTGAGAGGAAACGACGCGTAAAATGGAGGTTAAATGGCGAGGTCTCGTTTTCGTTGAACTCTGAATTTTCGAAAATTTCATAAGTTAAGGAATAAAATAGCAGAGATAATTAGTTTTTAAGCGTCAGTAAAAGTGAGTACGGCCGAGCGAGTGCGTGGTGTGGAGCGGTAATATACATGGCTCCATGGACCTGAGTTCCAATCTCAGCGCGCAGAAAAAAATGGCTGATTGGAAACACTTTTGCAACTTCATGTAGTATAGTATAATATTGCGTTGCTGTTACAAATAATGCAAGAAAATATGTGCTGTTGTAGCACCCCCTTGTTTAATCGATACATAGTATTTTTTTTGAGGACTTAGATGATATTAATAAAGGGTCCATTATGAAAGTAATGCGCATGATTTTTTGTGACGTGCCTATCCATGGCAACGCGGTAAAACTGGCCGGGAAATGTGGTGGGTCTGCCCTTCCAACGCAGCCGGTCGCCAGTTTGCTCCGAGCAGTGTGAGCGAAAAGACGTGAAGTGTTTTTTTTTTTTTTTTTTTTTTTTTTTTTTTTTTTTTTTTTTTTTTTTTTTTTTCTCCACTTTGTAACACGGCGCGATAGAGCGTTCGCTTGAACAGCGATACGCCATCAACTTTTGCGTGAAGCTTGAAAATAATACTTAAACTGAAAATAATAACTGAAACATTCGAGAGACTGCATTTCAAGGTCATAGTCCGGTAGGTGGCACAAGGCGTTCAAGAAGGGCCCGGAGGAGGTCACCGATGAACCCCTTTCTGGACGCCCAACAACGGCCAGAACTGACGAAAACGTGGATCGTATGCGTGAAGCTTTGCGTTTCGACCGTCGATTGAACATCCAGCAAATTGCTGACACCTTACTCATGTCCACATTTGCTGTATATTGCATAGTGACCGAGGATCTGAAAATGCGCACGGTCTGTGCAAAGCTTGTGCCGAAACTATTGTCGAAAAGATAAGATTTTCCAGATTTTCGCTGTCAGATTCCAGATTTTCGCTGTCAAGAATTGTTGGAAATAATTCAAAATGACCCGGACTTTCTTAACTCTGAGGCGAATGCTGGATGTTCGAGATCGACCCACAATCGAAAAAGTAGGGCAGTGAGTGGCATAGAAAATAATCCCCCCGCCCCAAGAACGCGCGAATGCGCAAGTCTCTCATCAAAACGATGCTTATTGCCTTCCTTGACGCCCAAGGAATCGTCCATTTGGAGTTTGTTCCGCAGGGAGACTCTATCAACTCAGCCTTTTACCTGGAGGTACTCGGATTGAAACGCCGGTCTTGCTCGTGAAGACTGACATTCAAAGACACGGTCAAGCTCAACCATGACAATGCCCCTAGCCACACGTCCTTCATCGTTACCAACTTCCTCATCCGGAACAGTACCCCGGTGGTCCTCCATACTCCTTACAGCCCCGACTTGGTTCCGTGCGACTTTTTTGTTTCCCCGACTGAAGAGAGAACTGAATGGAAAGCATTAGTAGCCTGTGGAAAACATCCAAAAGCTTGTTACAACATTCCTGAGGGACATTCTAGTCGAGGAATTTCAGGGTACCTTCCTGGCGTGGCAGAGTGTGTTGATATAGGGGGAGTGTATTTTTAAGAATTTCAAGCATTTGCACACGTCCGATCAATAAATCTATTTTTCCCAGAAAATGCGCATTTCATAGTGGACCCTGTACATGCACAACATAACTTGCCGAGTATTATGGGGAGCGAGTGATAAAAAACTTCGGAGAAATTCATCGCAACCGGAAGTACTGCTTCTCAGCATAGAATGTATGCTGTTTAAATCATGTTATTGACAACACTGTTTCTCTTCGTGAACGTTTGAAAATCGTGCTAACCAAAACTTTTGTGTCACACTCAACGAGAAACAACTTGACGATAATTGTGATACTAATATTGCTGACTGATGTTCAACGCAGAATTAAAGAAATGTATGGGAGCTGGTGCCACCCGAACCTACATTAGTATTGCCAACTGATGGAAATGAAAAACCATATGAATTTAATATTAAACATTTAATTTCTAAAGCAACAATTCAATACTTCTCTTTCAACTATTTACTAATTATGTAAGTGCTCTCTTCACATAAGCATCTATTGTTAAATTATTGATGTAATAAATTGTTGAGTATTTGACTAGCGACTGGCACGAACGTAGTACCTTAAATTTTCCGGAAGGATAGAGCACAGTATACGAAATTATTTTTTTAAATTTTCAGTGACACTTTTTTTTCGAACATGCACATGCTAAGATTTCATTAGTTCCATTTTATAATTTTATTCAGTACACATAACCCCCTATACTTGTTTTTAAGACACAATTTACACACTTTCGTCGAAAAAAGCGTGTACGTCTGCTCTTAGGCAATTTCTCGAAGTATAAAATGTTTTTGTCTTCCATATTCCGTAAAGAAAAGTTTAGTGGCAATGTTCAGTGATGTAGGAGGGAATCCATTTTAAAGATTTTTCAATTTGCAAAATTTCATTTTGCAAGATTTCTCTTTGCTTCATTTTGCAATCTCCCTTGCAAAATTTCATTTTGCAAAGGCGATTTTTTTAAAAACGTTACTGCGGGATTTTTATACTTTACTTTAGTCAACGCCCGTCTGTGGTGGTTCAACCATTCGATCCCGAGCCTCGATTCACGTCATTCGGGTGGGTGAGAGCTGTGCAGACTCTCAGGTGCGCGATTTTTATAAGCGTAATTTTTTTGTTCAATTCGAGCAGAAAATTAAAGGAAAATGGGTGTCGTGTGAAGTTTCCCCAAAATAAAAACATCCGTTTAAAATTCAAAAAGCTTCTAGAAAGACCAGATTGATCTGGTAGTATCCATTTTGGAAAAATGTCTTGTGTTCTAGTTAACCCCTAGTATTGTAAACAGACGGGCAGGGAGAGGTTTTAAAAACACTACCGATATCACTGACTCCCCAAACTAGTTTTTCCGTCAAAACCTCGCAATTGAATCCAGCATAGCAATACTTTCTCGACGCTACTTATACGAAAAAATAAAAATAGTTCGCAAGTTGTAGTATGTCTGTATTTTCAATGTTGTAGAAAGACGCGAACGTGAGACGCGAACGTTTCGTTCAAATCTCTTAAGAGATTTGAACGAAAATGTGACCTATACCATCTTTTCGAGCGTCCTGTCGGGTATCCGAGGACAAAGTTTAAGAAAATTTGTTGCAATTTTTGCGAAAATTTTGAAAATATTGTGGCTCTGTGTATAGTACCCACAAAATTCAAACTATCCGTTTCAAATCCATTTCAAAAAATAAAAAATAGTATCAAATGTCTATAAACTGTGTAGTTAGTTTTATTTGATTGTGCTCGTTGGTTTTCTCTATTTTCGAATTTGAATACCTGTAATGGTTGGATAATTTTAGTTCGCTTTTTAACAATATGTATTTATTAGATTGCCTCGTCTATATTTTTTCTTTGGTGTCATATATTAAAATTTAATATTTATTGAAATATATATGAGGGTTTAGATTTTTGTATCGATTGATATGCTCCAATTTCCTATTCGATTGTCGTATGTGGTTGCATAACTATGACGTTTTTTAACATTATTTATTTCATAAATGGCTGGAGCACATAAATTGTGTTTTGAGTAATAAATTAGTGTCGAGCGTTTTTTAAATTATATTTGTTTTATTTGATTGTGCTCGTTTGTTCTCTCTATATTTCATTGTTTTTTATTATGTTCGGTATTGCGTCATGCCTGCTAACATTGACATTGATGATTTTCGACCGAAAATACGTGATAATTAATTCCAATTTGTGGCAATTAATTAGCAATAAATGATTTGAGGGTTTCCGTTGATCTCCGACTCGAATTTAACTTACGTGTGTGTTGGCTTGACGTCAAGCTCGCACACACCTGTTTTCTCCATGAAAATACGTGGAAATTAATTCCAAATTGTGGCAATTAATTAGCAATAAATGATTAGATGGCTTCCGTTGAGCTCTGACTCGAATTTAACAGATGTGTGTGCTGGCTTGACATCAAGCTAGCACACACCCGTTTTCTACACGAAAATACGTAGCAATTAATTCCAAATTGTTGTAATTAATTGGCAATTAATTAGCAATAAATGATTTGACATGTTTCGTTGCGGTGTGCTGACTTGGCTGTTCCAGCGTGACGCACCTGTATTGTCTCCCACATTCGTATAGAATAGAACGCTCGCCAGGTCAAACCTAGACTAAAGGATTATTGTTGATGGTGCAGCCGCTCCATCATGGCTCGGGCCTAAATGGTGTCGATAATGAAGGCTAATCAATAGATTTGGGGAGATTTTACAGAATAGTTTATTAGACTTCAGCCGTCCGTTTGTACGTGGTTCTAGATAAGGTTTGAAAGCAATTTTTCCGAGATGAAATTGTGAAGTGCGCTCTAGAACCCTAATCATCAACTTCGCCGCCGCCGCCGCCGCCGCCACCACCACCACCGCCGCCACCACCACCGCCACCACCACCACCACCGCCGCCACCACCACCACCGCCGCCACCACCACCACCGCCGCCACCACCACCACCACCGCCGCCACCACCACCACCGCCATCACCACCACCGCCATCACCACCACCGCCATCACCACCACCGCCATCACCACCACCGCCATCACCACCACCACCACCACCATTATCATCGTCATTATACTTTCGTAGAAGAGTGTCTACCGATCTGTCATCAAACTCTATGAAATAATTATTTTCTGTTATGTGCTCTTTAGTTCTGATTTCACGTGTATTTTTATTTTTTGTTTCAGAGGAAGATATGTCATCAGAATTAAATGTGCAAGCAATCACAGAAGAACTAATTCCCGACGTAGGCTCAGAGGAAATCGCCCAACAAAGCACAATCGACCAGGTATTTATATTTCCTTCTAGCTATTGTGGCTCTGCCGTATGTGTGTATGATAACGTCGTAAGATAACGAGATCGAGTTTACTCACAATTCAGACGTAGAATTGACGGTATCGTCAATGGCACCATCTATCGACTAACTAATGCTCTAGAATTCAGTATCAGCAAGTGTATGTAATTTCTGAACTATCTGAGAAACGTTTGAGGTATAGGCAGATCCACAATCTTGATCTCATCTATTTTTGGGGTTTATTAATTTACTCATACAGTGAAATTATTTTAGAAGAGTTGCAAAAAGTAAACATTACAGAACAGTATAATCACGGAATATACAAAATGTACACCTATTTATATTTTTGTGCTGAATCTAAAATCCCTTATGTAGGATTTATATTTTAAGTTTTTAAGATATAAAGAAGGGCGGATTTTATTGAAATGTCTGTTTTTTTTTCTTTTCACTTGAGAACCGTGCTTTGCAGTAAAGACATTAATGTTATGTTATGACAAAAGGAAATGGCTCATTTTTATGACTTTTTTTTCATTTTTCTTCGAAAACGACTAATGTCATTTTTCACATTTTTCCTACATTTTTTTCCCTACATTTGTATGTTTTGCTGATTTCATCGATTTTAATATCATTTTAATGGTTCTTGCTTAAAAGATTATTTACGAGATGCAACAAATGTTCTCTACAGAATTCTGACTAGTCATAAGGTTCCTGTGACGTCTATTAGCACCATTGTCGGTTCGGCCGATTTCGCGATACCTGAAGACAGATTTCCTGGTAATGAACAGTCCAAACCAAAAGTTTGCAGGCTGAGTTCACGGACAACAGCGTGACTTATTAAACTGAACACGTCTGGATCAAATTTTTTACATAATTTTTCTTTGCTTTTAGGAAATTTAAAAAACATGTTAAGAGCATTTTATTGAGCATTTGTGGCGATGTTTGAAGTCATCAAAATCCGTCCCTAGTTATAAATATGTATACAAATCTTTCTCGCTTCAAAATTTTCCAATTGATTGCGATTTCTCTGGAAAAACTTCTGTAGTACAAGTACCTTTTTTTTAGAAAGAAAGAAAAAACACCTTGTCTGGATTGCGTTGAGGTATAGGCAGATCCACAATCTTGATCTCATCTATTTTTGGGGTTTATTAATTTACTCATACAGTGAAATTATTTTAGAAGAGTTGCAAAAAGTAAACATTACAGAACAGTATAATCACGGAATATACAAAATGTACACCTATTTATATTTTTGTGCTGAATCTAAAATCCCTTATGTAGGTTGCCTTTCACCTGGCGGTCCTCTTGACAACTGACTGTGACAAGACGTGACATGACAGGTTAATGAAATTTATGAAGGATTATTCCCCAAGCGCACAAGTTAAAGGAGGATATTTTAAGTATGAAATTCGTCAAGTCTATTATTAGAGCGTTATGGAGCCGAAGCCTGTAATCCTAGTAGATCCAAGTTTAGGTATTCGGCATACTTAATGTAGATTCCAAGTACTTTTCCAGCCTGCGCCTAAACCGTTCAGCCGATTTTCTCCGGAAGTGATGTTCTCAGATCGATCTGAAATCGAGGATTTTGGGAGTTTTAAACGGAAATTTTGATTTTTCAGGGTAGCCTGAACATGAAGCCTCAAAAGCATTTGGAAATCTTCTCAGAAATGGCTCCAAGTTTTTTATTAAACTTTGTCCTCGGATACCGTAAAGGACACTTAAGAGAATGGTGCAGGTCTCATGTTCGTTCAAATCCATGATTTTTTGAAAATTGCAAAAGTGCAATTGTTTGGGCATCTTGCTACAACTACGATAGTGCAATTGGTTGGGCATCTTGCTACAAAACGATTCTTAATGAAATCTTTAAGGAAAAGACAGATATAAGGTAATCATTTTTTTTGAAAATATGAGTTTTCGTCTAATACCGCGCGAAACAGACAATTTTTAAATTTTTTAAAGACTGTTTTCTCGAAAACCACTCTAAATCTTTTCTTTAAATTTCTCTTCGTATGTATCAAGTGACGATAAAAAATATGGTCCTAGTCCCATTTTCGGCGAACTCTCCATTTTCCAAAATTGCAAAAATATAACATTGCTAAACTACAAATTTAAAGGTGGATATTTTTGTCTTCAGTTCTAAAAATAAGACCTTTAAAAACTGCCATGTAGATTTTTTTCAAAGATTGAGTACTTTTGCGAAATTTCTGCTTGAAGTTAATATAAATTATAAAAAAATCAAACACCGCTCAACATTTTTTCCATGGATAGAACATGAAACGCCTAAAAGATAGGGATTTTCGGTAAACACTCTGGATTCTCCAAAATTGCAAAAGTTTGACATAATGCGAGAAAGTACGTGCTGCTTAGCAACTAGTTGTTATAGCTCGCTCGTGGCACATAGCAAAGTCGCTAGCCTTTCACCACTGAGGTCCGGGTTCGATTCCCGTCGAATCTCATGTGAAATTTGTTCCTACTAAACGAGTTTGGCTGCTTCACAAGGGCTAGTCCGACCCCTGTGAAGTGTCCTAAACCCTGCCCCTATACTTATTCCTTCCCAATTCTGGCCACTAAGTAGTGACGCAGGAGCGCGTAGCAGGATATGCCTTTCACCTGGCGGTCCTCTTGACAACTGACTGTGACAAGACGTGACATGACAGGTTAATGAAATTTATGAAGGATTATTCCCCAAGCGCACAAGTTAAAGGAGGATTACTCTCCTGAATACAACCTGAAACCTGAACACAACCTGGATACCTGAAAACAATAGTAAAGTGTAATTATCTGTGTGGAGTAATGATGAACTAATGGTGCTACAACCACAAACTTTCTGGTACCGGGTGATCAGTATAAAATGCAACCCACAGCAGGCAGAGCGAAATGCACTGGCAACCATGCTCCAGAAATGTATGTTTTATACTTTTCTGTTTTAAATATATATTAACAAATTATAAATTCAGATTCGCAGAGCAAATGTTTATTATTATTGTAATTATTATTATTGAATAAGGTTATTTTAAAAATAATTAACTAATTAAAAATATAATAAAAATTAATTTCTCATTTTATTCTGATACCTATCCGGCGTTACTGTTTCTTTGAAAAACAACAGACATTAATCTACGTCGATAAATGTCACACCATACTCCAATCCTTTTTAATGCAATGCCCTCTACTGTTTCCTATGGTCTCTCGGTACCCCCAGAGACTACTGTTTTGCTGTGAAGTCGTAGGCTTCCGCAGTCGGAGTCATGTGAATGATCTTGGCTGTCCGGCTGACGCCGCGTCGAAGGCTGTTTTGCCGACGTTTCAACCATCTTTTCGTGCTCTTCCTCGGCAGACCAGCCCTGAGGAAGACCATGAAAAGATGGTCGAAACGTCGGCAACACAGCCTTCGACGCGGCGTCACCCGGACAGCCAAGATCATTTACTGTTTTGTTGGTTAACATATCCATTCAGATGAAGCCAAACCTCATCACTAAAAACACTTTATAGAGTGCATCAAGACCTTCGCTAACAATTCGCCGTAGCCAATTGCAGTAATAAATGCGAGCAGCCCGATCGGGAACCTTAAGCTCTTGAGAATTCCGCTGTTTGAATGCGCACATTTTCAATTTTTTGTGGCACAGTGCGCATTTCCATAAGAGAGATTCCTGCTGGAGCTTTCTTAATCATTTTTTCGGGGAATTTGAAAGAACATCCCGGACTTCCTCTAGTTTTCGCTGCGTGTGCACTGTGTTTTGGAGGCAACAAATGTGCTCCAGAAATGTACAGATGTTTTATACTTTCTGATTTAAATATGCATTAAAAATCATTAATTACAGATCCGCAGAACAAATTTATTATTTTTACTATTATTATTATTATTAGTGTTATTAATAATTATTTTTTTGAAATAATGTTACTTTTAAAATAAAAGTAGTTTTGAAAGAGCGGGCTCTGTAGTCAGTGACTAATAATCACTGGTGAAATTATCAGTGAAAGATAGCCGCTGCTTAATGATACATCACAACCTTGCCCTTCATCCCCATTATTTAACCTTAACATAAAGATATGGAATTCCCTGCAACAAAAATAATAAAGGTAGTTAGGTAATCGGTAAAGGAGAAAAGGAAATTATTTATTATGAATGATAAAAAGGAAATTATGAATTATACATGGAGATATATTGGAGACGCGTTGCATCAAGTTGTAGACGCAACAAATTACATTGGGGCCGGAAACAAATCTCACAAAAAACGATCAAAATGCCTTCCATTTGCAAACAAACAAGCATTAAATCCCTTGAGAACATTTGCTGGAACCCGATGTAAAGTTTCTACGCTGCGTGAGAACTATAATTCGGCGACTGCGTTTCCGATCAAACACACCTCCTTTCTCACGATAGCATTTCACTAACCGAAATATGGTACTCTTGTTCGTAATAGACTCATGAAAATTTTTCTCTGAAAGCTGCCCGGCACTCTTTGAAAGATTGCTTTCGGAAATACTCCTCCACAACAAAACTGCGTTGCTTTACACTGAGGCGCGTCGTAAGTTAACTGTGAAAGAAGGAAACTATGAAGGAAGACGCGGCCTGTTTTGTTTTGAGCAGGTATGACCCACACCACAGGAAGGGGGTGAATGAAACGAAGGGGGTGGTGGTGAATGGTGTCGCTGAAATGCAGTCGAAGGAGCTGCCCCACAAGCAGTGTTGCAAAACTTTCACTTTTCTCTCAGTGCTTTCAACAGCAGGGTTGCGTTTTATATTGATCACCTGGTATTATTGGTAATATTGTAATGTTGCTATTTCATTCCTACTAACCCGTCAGCCATTAAACTTAACGCGAGAGGTTCGAACCTGTATTTACTACGTACTTATGTTGCCTGGTACATTTGCCTTGCCTTATTCATCTGCAAAACAAACATGATTGGGTCTGAACTGAAACGGCGTTGTTATACCGAACACAGTTTCCAGAGAATAATTTCATTCAAGCTTATCTATATTACTTAGGAAATTGCTCTTAACTTTTGATGAGTGAAATCATTTATCAAACGTGTTTAAAATACAAGAATTCAAATTATAAAAACTCAGAGCTGAAACACTATTCAAGATACTGCATTATGAATGCATAAAAATTAGTGTATATATGTAACGTAATGTAGCTTCTTTACAATAACGTAAATGCAGCTTCACTCAGGGCACGTTGTATTGAGCCTTCCTTTTGCTTGTAGCGGTAGGAGTTGAGCTGAGGGTGAGCTACTATGTTGTTAGCAATGCAGCAAAATCAAATCTGCAGTTTGTTTACCGTTGCAGATAGTTTTTCTATAACCCGGGAAAGAAATTGTCTAGCTTTTCAAATGTTACTAACTCGTGCTTTCTTAAATTTTATTATTATAGGTCGCATCAACATCTAGGTCATTAGCGACCACTATTGGAGTTAACGTTATGGTAACTATGAAGATGAAACGAAATGGTGATAATAACGGGTGAAAAGACGAACACAAATACAACCATGCCCGAGGCGGGACTCGAACTCGAGATCACTACGACACTACTGCCTTAACGATCTCGGCCACGGGGTCTCGGCTATTATTATTATTATTATTATTATTATTATTATTATTATTATTATTATTGTTGTTGTTATTATTGTTATTTTTTAACTCGTTCATATTTCAACTATCGTTAAAATGTTGGGATGGGATTTTGGTACTCAAGAAAACCGTACGCCGGTAATATTCTCCCCCATACGTCATACGCAGTTTTTACTGTTTTTTTTTTTTTTGACCAAATAAATCAAATCAAACGTCTTTTATTATTTGAATATTGTATCTGGTGCATTGTAGAAACGTTCATATGAAACTAATGCATACATTCAATAGTCAAACTCTGCGTTATATACAACAAAAACATTCCTGAATATAGGAACAATGATAAGTATTCAGTATATTCCATGCTTCTAACTTTTGCTGTGTTGCGCTCTCACGACGTAGTTTTGCCATTTAATCGTATTCCGGCTTCCGGCTTGTCATATGTTGGCCGTTGTCACGGTCAAACTTAAAATAACATTTTGAGTAAACTGTACTTTATATTATTTCAAGATGTACAGTATTATTGAGAAATACTTCGCGTTATGAAAGAAATCTGTAACTTGAATATTGAAGGAGTAAGTTGGGTTCAGAATGTTTTAATTTCCGGAGTTCGAAAGTTGTTAATGAAAATCGGACCTATGCCACGGTATTAATCATTCATTCATCTGTTCGAGCAAATGATGTAAAAAAAATATTTGGAATCGTTTGTTGACGTATTTTTTAAATTCTCAATATGTTTTATTTTCGTCAAAAAGCAGTAAAGCGTATGATTGAGAAGTATAATCTGCTCGCGTTTTCTTGAGGTCCAGAATCCCTTCCCCACTCTGGTACTGTGTATATCATTGAATAATGAAGTACCATCATAGCGAGGATACCAATTTCAAAACTAGAAATTTTCTGTCCCGAATTAAAGAAAACTTGTTTGCATCGGTAAACGAACTACAGCTTTGATTTTAGCATTGCTAACAAAATCGGAACCCCCACTCTCGGCTCTACCACCACCATCACCGCTAGTAAAAGCAAGAGCTCAACGAAACGTGCGCATAGTGAAGCTACATTTATGTTCAGAAGAAAAACAAAGGGCCATATTTCCATTTGCTAAGATTGGGGGGGGGAGGGGGGTCAATTATGTGGGTTCTTCGAAAAACAAGACGTATCGTGTTTATTGGTGATATCGCGGTTTTATTCAAGTACGTAACAGTTTTCGCCTCACGGCAAAATGGTGAAAATTGTTGCATACTAACTGTTGCAGATTTTGAAGTTTTCAAACTGTCCTTTCTTTTCTAAACAGTCATTAAAACGCCCGATTGAATATTTTAATTCGTTTATATGTTGTTAGCTTATAAAACAATTCTCCGGCAAATTTAATAACGCCGAGACGAGCTGTTTTAGGCGAATATGAACATAACCCATATCGTTTATTTATATATTTTCTCTTCGGTGGTGCGACTTGCGTTGCTATTTATTTATCAGCTAGCAAGGAAATTGATTATAAACATATTATATTGCAAACTTCATTACGTCTTTTGTCAGTGGCTCGTAGAGCAATAATGCTAATGATATTTTCTATCAAGGGCAAGTTAATTTATCGAAGAGTTGAATATTCTTCAAATTTGCAATGTCCGCTGATCGCGAGCCCAGAGAAAAGAAAATTAAACGGTTTATTTTCCGATAAGAGTGGAAAGGAATTGATAAACTTAATTGCTTGCCGTAAAAGTTATTGAGACTGAATGAATGCAACCCAAGACATGAATTGTTTCTCTCGTTAGAACGTGACTTTCATACTCGATACACATGCGAAATTTCAGAAATGTAGACTAAAATCCTAGCTCTATACGACTTTAAGGAATATTGTAAGTGGCAACGTCAGTGTCGACATGCACGCTCCGCTCGGAATTGCACCTTTTTTCTCGCGACACGTCTCGTAGCTCTTTGTGGGCATCGATCGTATATAAATCTGGAGTAATCCGCCGTTTAGTTTTGTCTCTCGTCTCGTAACGTCGCAGCCAATGCATTTTATCCATTCGCCCAGGGGCTCGGCGCCGTTAGTAACCGGGGTTTCCAGACGGTAACCCGACCAAGAATCCGAGTTCCTTAATTTCCATGACTTAACAAACATAGTTACGCAATTCTCCTAAAGACGCTAGCCTTGGAAATACAACGTGCCGGTGTGCGTTTCATGTAGGCAGAGGGGCACAGGGCATTCATCGCCGAATGGTAGTCCTGTACATCCAGCGCAAGGTGGGCGAGTCCGCGGTTTAAAGCCGGGCCTTGTCAGGAGACGGACGGACGACTCAACATCGCGTATGCGCGCTTACAGCACGACAGAGGCCGTGGTCCATGAAGGCCGTCCAATTATCATCACAGCAAATGGCTGCGCAGTCCTCCACAATGACTTGAGGTTGCTGGACTCCCCGTGCGACGCTTGTCTCGTCTGCATTGAGCCGCTCAACCTATCCCTACACTTTGCGTTGGGCCCTTACGCTCCATCTACCGTAATGCTGTGTCATTGGGCAATGAATATCGGTGGGGTTCATGTTTTCAGCCCACAGGAAAAGCACAACATTCTTCGCCGGTGCACTCTCCGAGCGACTCGCCCGGATGACACCATCATAGTGGCTATTCTTGTTGCTATGTCCGGCAGCGGGGCGTACGGCACGTGCTCTGCCCAGCAAGTCCGCGTCGCAAGTGCGCGGGGCATGTAGTGACCGCGTGTTTTAAAAATGACTTTGCTTTTGCAAATTTCAACGCACTAATTTCTCACTTCAGTACACTGTACCCGACCAAGTTCAGTGTAAATGCAACAGTATTAACAAACATGTAAATCAGATGTGGAATTCCACTGTAAAAACACTGTAATAAAGCTTTATAGTTCATAAACATACGACAAACACTTATTTAGTACTCAAAATAACTACACAACCAATTAAGCTTGACAATGCGTACAAAGCAATTGTGAATTAATGTAATCTAGAATGCAAGGAGACCCAAGAACTGCACACATTCAAATACTCATCAGCACAACCCAGTAAAAGCAAAATGAAGTTTGCAATTATGTTTACATTTTTTTATGTTTTAACCTGAAACCTGCAAACTTTCACAGTAACATTTAAGTTTTTTAGTGGTTAATTATAAATATTATAAATATGATTATTTTGCCTATTTTTATTCATCTTTACACAGACTTGCCTAATATTAGTAGTGCTTGATGTTTACTTATGGTGATTGATGGTAACTTATTATAGTTGGAGGATTTAGAGGATGTTAGTGGATTTAAATTGTGTATTTGTAACCATATACTAAATGGCTCATGTGCCTCAATTGTCTAAAGTGCTATTTTATTTTGTAATAGGTGAGTGGAAATGAGTACAGTAAATTGACCCTCATGCTAGGAATACAAGTCCGTACATGGCAACACTAGTGAAAAGACTAATAAATGGCCAATAGTGGTGCCTAATCCAATGTTTTATTATCGAGAAGGTAAAACTTAAGTAAGGTAAAATGCACTAATGAGAGACCCTTGTGAGAATTTATTTTTGCATTGGTTGTTTATCAAACAGAAAATACATTATATGGGGTTGACTTAACACTTTTTTGGAAAGTTATATTCTTTTGTAGTTAAACAAAATTAGAATATTCAAGTATAAACTATTTTTATTCATTTTGAAAATGACAAGTGATCAGCACTTTTAGTTGACACCTGTAAAATAGAACTGCTCCAAAAGCTGACACTGTAATGTTTTTAAGAGACACTGTGATTTGTCCAAATTAAATTCAAAAGCAAAAATAGTAGTGTGCGTGTGCGCACATAAAATTGTTATGGAACAAAAATGTATACTAAAAAGGTATGCGCTCTCTGAAGCTGCATTGGTCTTGTATATCTGTACAATGAAAGTTTCATAGCAGCTATAATACCAACTGCATGTGAATCGGTGAATATTTTTCGATAGTACTACTTTATGAAGTTCATTAAGAAATGAAGTGTAAAATTTTACAACTGCTTTATCAACTAACAGTAGCTTGCTTTATTCATATTTATTTAGGAAGAAACATATCCAGAAAAAGAGCAAGAAATTTCTAAACATCTAAAATTACTTTTTTTTAAAACGACTTAGTAAATATTTTAATATTCATTAATGAAAAGTACTTTACAGTTTCTAACGTTTTGCTGCAATGTAGTTGGTGAATATCCATTCAGTTATTCATAAAAAAATGCTATATAGTAATCCATTTCATACTGAATTAAAATTCTAAATTTGTTTAAAAACAATCACAAATTTATGACGGTATTTACTGTGTAACTTGATAACTATACTGAAAAGATGTTTAAACATACCACAGAAAACTGCAATCTCTTTTTAAAGTTTTAAGTTAGTGCCTACTTCCAAAGAAAGAACTTCACGGTCTCTATAAAACTGAATAAGTTGTAATATTTTTTTTATCAAAATGTTATCTTCAATAAGGGGAAAAAATCAAAAAGAAAAGAACATATATTGATATATCAATATTTTTAATCTTAGTCTATATGTGTTCTTTTCATTGAAATCCGCGCCGACTTTCATTATAAGATTGTTTCTAATGAGCAGGATAGATTAACTTACGAAAATTCAGAATTGCAAAATATCGTCACTGCTTTTTTAAAAGGTTGCAAGGAAAAAGATGTGTTTGACAGGGAGTCGGAATTTCTTCTTCTTGTTTAACTTGTAGAAAAAGTCGTTATGGAATGTAGAAAAAGACATCAAAGTCCTGAGTGACAGGAATTCTGGACGGGACCTGTGGTGTAATGGCCGTTTACCTTCCACATCTGGGTCCCAATCCTGGTCATTCTTGTGAAATTTGAGGTGGATAAAAAGTGCTCGCAGCAAGTTTTCTGAGTGTTCTGTCATTTCCCGCCTTGCATTCTATCACGTAATCACCAGTAATCATCATCAATCACCAGTTTGCCTGACACCTCACCATTCCCTCAATCACGCAATTTAAAAAAGCGCTCTCTTGTTGCGGACCCAAACTACTACAAAATAGCCGCCTCTGGTCGTTGTTGGAAAATGAAACTTCTTTACTCGAACCTGATGAATGCACACGGGTGAAATAATAGAGTTGCAATTGATTTGTGAAATCTGCATCATGTTTAGAGTAACTGTCCACCTTGTGTGTATTGGTGAGAATATCACTTCGTTCGATCTCACTTTTTTGTGGCTGATTACATTTTTTTAAATGACCCACTTTCTCAGAAGTACACACGTGCAGATGAGTCATTTCAGGTGGTAAAAAGATACTCCTCCGCATTCTCAAGTAGATGAACCAATGTTTCTAATGGTATTTTGCAGAAAAACTCTTTCGTTGCTGCAGAGCAGTTTCTTGACGATTTTTATTCTAGAACATCCAGAGGTTTCTTGAAGAGCGAGGGATAATTAACGAGAAGAAGAGCCAGGGATAATTCTAAAGTATCGTCGAATAAAAACAAATCTACTTTTATCGGATGCAAAAGAAGAAAAACGAAAATTTGTGAATTGTCGGAATTGGGGTGCAAATTACGACAGCTCTGTATGCAAATACAAGCGCAGTTTGCAGTGCACTCGCAGTTCACAGATGATGCCAATGACCTATCGAAGAACATTACGATCTGTTTTTTACTACATGTAATGACTTGCCAAATAAACTATATTTCAGGAGGAAACATCAATATTTTGGGAGGTCACGAAATCTGACATTCTGCCGGTCAAAAGTTTTTGGACATCCATGAAAGTTTTATTCTCGGCGCGCTGTATTTAGCGTTGATAGTGCTACCCAAACCTAGGGCACTGAAGTACAGTCTTTGTCCCAATTTATCTTGTATAGATAAACATTACTTAGGGTTCCTTATATCTCATCTGAAGAGTATCCATTAATGCAAAGAGGAAGGTGGCAGGGAAAGCCAAAGATTGCTTTCGTGTTCTACAGCGTTCAGACTGTAGGTACACCACGAAAATACTCGAACACATTTGTAATATAATTCATTGAAGCTATTGCTTATGAGAAACTCATAATTAGGTTGCCAAGAATCGTCACGAAAGTTATTCCGGCAAGGGTGGCTTCTTTGTGAAAAGAAACTTTAACAAATTAATACTTATAAGTTAAAATGTTTCAGTTTATTGTTTACAATTGTTTATATTGTGACGAATGCGGGTGCCCACGTTCGTCCCACACGCCCACGCAACATGCAGACGACGGCTGTAGACGTGGTGAGCACGCGGTGAGCGAGCGCGGCGCCATTCAAAAGGGGCGCGTCTCCAAGACTGTTACGCGCAATGCCCGCGGCACGGCGCGAGTCATGTGGCTTATCAGCGGTCAGACTGGGGAGAGGGAGATGACGTGCCGCTACCCCTACGAGGAGGGTGCACATTCAAAGACGGCGGGCGACCGAATATTCCTTCCTTTCTGGTCCCGATCGCCGTTCGAGCAGCAACTTCGACCTATAAATTCGGCGAGAGATTAAGTAGGAGTTTTTGGAAGCAAAAGAGACCTATAGATAGTCACGAAGTTATTAGAATTTTTGCCGGAGAAGAATTAGTCATCTGTCGAGGACGGGAGCAAGTGATTCGAATCAAATAGTTAAAAATGATTCAGTGGTCAGCAAAGAAGGGACGGTAATTTGTATGGTGAAGCCGCAGTTACTTTCGATTAGAGGCGCTGAGTAGACTGTGATATTTAGTGCGACGCGTACGCCCGAAGTAAGCAAATACGCAATTATTCAATCAGTTGCGACGTGCAAGGGACATTGCACGCGGGCGTGTACGAGACGACGGGGCAAAATAGAAGCAGACGAGAACGTGCGGTGCCATGAGAGGAAGAGGGAAGAAGACAGGCGCGGCGAAGGCGCCTAGGAATTGCCAGACGAGGACGTGAGGTGAAACGGCACGCGCCGCAGCAGAGAGCAGCGGGCGGGAGCGGCGAAGGTAACGGCGAGCAGCACAAAAGCGCTGAAATATAGGTCAACGCCCCGCGACCTATAGGGGAGCGATACGCGACCGCAAGGGAGAGATAAAATAGTGCACTAGAGCTAGAGAAACTAAAAACGTCTGCCATTTTAAGTAATTTGCCAATAGAATTTTTTAAAAATTTGTTTGGTTTATCTTATTCACAGTTATGATAATTTTTTTGAGAGTATTATGTAATTGTTCAAAAGTTGATGCTAAATTTTCTTGAGACTAAATGTCGCAAATCTGAACCCGGTGTCACTGGTTAAACAAATTGGAGTAAATTTCAGGTGTAAACTGATCGACGGAAATTCCCAGGTAAAATATGCGAAAGAAGTGAATGAAGGTTTCATGTATTAAAAGAGAAAGGTGCCATTGATTCTTGTTGTTCTATGTATTTATTATGTGTTCAGTGTAACCATTTGGATTTCCTCTCGACACCCACTGTCCTGAGGTATCACAAAGCTCGCTAGAGCATGATATCTGCGAATTCACGACAGGCGCCTAGGAATTGCTGGGCGGGGATGTTTTCATCAGTGTGTTAAAATAAATGTTAATATAAAAGTTTTGTTAAAATAATACCAGGGTTTTAATTCACCACCTATATATATATATATATATATATATATATATATATATATATATATATATATATATATATATATATATATATATATATATATATATATATATATATATAGAGTGGTAAGTAAAACCTGGTATTATTTTAACAAAACTTTTATTTTCTTTCTTAACGCTGTCACTGAAAACACTTGATTTATGTACAGATAATCTTCACTTGATTATTCTTTATACGGCACACTTCTCTTGAGTATTTATTTTCACTGTTCACTTCTCGTACACTGTCGCACAGTCCACTGCACTGACCACTGTTTGATGCACTGGCCACAGTCCACTGCACTGACCACAGTTCACGGCGTTGGCCACGGTTCACGTCACTGAGCACAATCACTGCACTGCTATTCACCGCGATGCACACACTTCACAGCTCAGCTTCCACTTCAGACTTAAGACTGACTCACGGTCGCCGCCCGCCGCGTATTTATACTCGGCGGGCGCCGTCGGGAATTTTCTGTTACTTAACGATTAGCGCCAAGTACACCCTGGGACTAGCTAGTTCGAGGGCTACCGCCAGATGTCGCAATCCGCGCGCACAGGTAGTTCATGGTGGCCGCCGGCCGATGACGCAATCCGCGCATACAGGTAGTTCGTAGTGGTGCCGGCAAATGACGCAATATTCGTTACACTACCCCCTCTTTAGATGCAATCCGTCTTGTGGCGCGTTTTGTGAAATCATCTGGATACTTGCAGTTGGAGGTTAAGAAGTGACAGTCAATTGTCTTCTTTGGATATGACGACATTCTGCAGTGGTAGCTGCAGACTAAGATGCTAATCCCAGTGTACCGGAATAGTCCTTCCAACATGCTTTCTCACTATTCTCCAGTTCAGTCCATCAAAACTACATCCCAGTTTGGACATGGCAATCATCTGGACGTTGTCTTGCAGTACTTGTTGGCGTAATTCGATCAGTTCCCCAAAGATTTTTATAGAATGCCTTGTGATATGACTTACCTTTTGTGACAAGGTAATAAATATATCGACTCACGTTGTTCAGTTGCAGAACCTTACCAATATCTGGTTGCTGGTTCTGTAATTTTTCTATTCTGTATTTCTCTTGAATACAGCAGCAACACCTCCGGCCATATCTATATCCTCGGTGACACAATGCGCCAATGCATATTCCTGGGGTACCGCAAACATCCTGTTGCACTTCCATTGTTACACCATAACGCGATTTATGCCTTTCACTATAATGAGACATAAACTCGTCAAATGTGAACTCTTGCATGTCCAGCTCACAAACTCGCCCGGTCTTTTCATCATTTTCATTACTTCCTGCGTACGGGGCCAGCCGATTCGAATGGATGACTCGTGGTTTTCCATTCGGTAATTATTTAATTCGGTAGACAGCATCATTTATCCTCTTCACTACCTCGTGCGGTCCTTCCCACTGTCGTAATTTTGGACACAAACCGCGGCGTTGTTGGGGGGTTAAACAGCCAAACATGATCTCCAGGTTGATAACCTTCTCCTTCAGCTTTGATGTCATACCGGTCTTTCCTCCAGTCACTTGCGATTTGGATTCTTTCACGCACCTGGTTATGAATTACGTCCATTTTTTGTCTTAGGTCATTTACAAAGTCTTCGCCGGCTATTTCTTCATTAGTTTTACAACCAAACTGTAGATCATATGGTAGACGTAGTTCCTGGTCGAAGAGGATATTAGCAGGCGTTTGCCCAGTTGTCTCATGAACAGAGGAGTTGTGGGCTAGAAGAAAAAGATTGGTCCCAGTCGCGTTGGTGTTCTGACACGACCTTCGCTAAATATTTTCCCATTGTTCTGTTCATGCGTTCCACCATTCCGTCTGACTGCGGATGTAGGGCTGTTCTTGTTTTTCTTATTCCAAGAAGTTCACACACTTCTTGAAACACTGCAGATTCGAAGTTCGTCCTTGCTCTGAATGTAATTCCAGTGGCACACCAAATCGGCTCACCCATTCCTTAACCAGTACTTCGGAGGTAGCAGTAGCCTGTTGGTTAGGTAGGGGATATGCTTCAACCCACTTGCTAAAATAATCCATAGCCACGATTATATATTTATTTCCATCATTTGACATTGGAAATGGGCCAGCCAAGTCAATGGCAATTCGTTCGAAAGGACTCCCAACGTTGTATTGCCTCATCTTTGCTCTTCTCTTTTTATGTGGTCCGTTACTAGTAGCACAAACTTGAAACTTTGTGCACCATCTTTACGTCTTGCGTGCAATTAACTCAGTAAAACCTCTAAGCACGGTTTCCATCGATCTTTCAAATGTAGCTAGAGCATTACACTGTCCGAAAGGCAATACTGTAAACTGCCACAAACCTAATCCGATGGTAAATGCTGTCTTGTCTCGATCTCTGGGATCTAATTCTACTTGCCAGTATCCGCTTTTCAGGTCAAGTGTCGAGAAGATCTTGGCCCCAGAAAGTGTGTCCAACATGTCAATACGGGGCAATGGATAGCTATCCTTCTTCGTTACATTGTTGAGCTGTCGGAAATCGACACAGAACCGAGTCGACTCGTCTTTCTTCTTTACCAATACAACGGGAGAAGCCTATTAACTGCTTGAAGGTTCGATTACGCCATCCTTCTTCATGTCTTTAATAATCTCATCTGCTTCTTTTCTAGACAGATGTAATCGTCTAGCAGCCTGGCGAATCGGTATGGCGTTTCCGGTGTCTAGTCTGTGACGAACAATATCAGTCTTTCCTTTCACCCCATCACTGCACTCAAAGACATGCTGGTATCGCCGCATTAGGTCGTCAGCCTTATGACATTCTTCCCGAGATAAGCCTTTAAAGACCTCTGTAACCTGATTCTGCAGTCGTTCAGGACTTCCTTTAGGTGGTGGTTCGGTACGGTATTTTGCAAAACCGAGGATACCGGAGACTTGGCAAAATCGGTTCGTATAATGCTCTTGGTTGCACCAGTATCCAGAAGTAAGACGCATGGCCTTCCATTTACGAGTGCATCTACGTAAACCCTATCAGAACGGTGTCGAATGGACTTGACGTATATTTCGTAAGGTTGGGGCTCTTGTTGGACAGGTCGATGGATGCCCCCTTCCATCAACCTGCTTTAGTTTCCCTGCTAGCTGCTGGCGTTTACCAACAGACTGCTGCTCTCCTTGTTGCTTTAGTGGACGGTCACATCGACTTTTCACGTGCCCTAATTCTCCACAATTCCAACATCGAGGTTGTCGCCTTTTAGCACTAGAAATGCGTGCGTCTAACAACCTCTCCATCATTGCCTCTAAATACTTTTCGTTATATGTATCGACGCCGGTCTGCAATTCTCGCACTCGTCCGTCACGTTTCGATGCCCTTTTTGCAACCTGGAAATCTAGTGCTTGGCTTAATGCGTCAGCTAAGGTTTTCGGTCTTGCCAGTCCTAATGCCTGTTGGGTATCTGCATCATGGAGCGCTTCAATAAAGCACCGGACGGCTGTGCGTTGCTGGGAACTTTGAGGCATCAGGGTCCGAAAGGCGGACACGAGAAATATCAGCTTCGTGTTCTTGAAGACTCTCTCGAGGCTTTTGCTTTATTATTTATTTGCACTACACTTCTCATTATTTATTTGCACTACACGTCTCTTGAGTATTTATTTTCGCTGTTCACTTCTCTTACACTGTCGCACAGTCCACTGCACTGACCACTGTTCGATGCACTGGCCACAGTCCACTGCACTGACCACAGTTCGATGCACTGGCCACAGTCCACTGCACTGACCACAGTTCGATGCACTGGCCACAGTCCACTGCATTGACCACAGTTCGATGTACTAGCAACAGTCTACCGCCCTGACCACAGTTCATGCACTGACCACAGTTCACGCACTGACCACAGTTCACGGCGCTGGCCACGGTTCTCGTCACTGAGCACAATCACTGCACTGCTATTCACCGCGATGCCACACACTTCACAGCTCAGCCTCCACTTCAGACTTACACTTCACACTTCAGACAAGACAGACTCACGGTCGCCGGCCGCCGCGTATTTATACTCGGCGGGCGCCGTCGAAAATTTTCTGGTCTTTGCGATTAGCGCCAAGAACACTCTGGGACTGGCTAGTTCGAGGGCTACCGGCAGATCTCGCAATCCGCGCAGATAGGTCGCTCATGGTGACCGCCGGCCGATGACGCAATCCGCGCATACAGGTAGTTCGTGGTGGTGCCGGCAGATGACGCTATAGGATGTAAGGATTTGAGTGATAGTTTGTTGATTGAACAGTATTTTGGATTTGACACGCCTGCTTTAGGGAAATTGAGGGTTACATCATTGTATATATGGTGTTCATAGTGTGTTTATATGCAAATTGTATATAGTATGAAAATATCAATTTGTAATATACAAATTGTATATGTGTGTATTCGTTCTACTTTCATCTTACAGTACCTGCCGTCCTTCCGAATTCCCCTTCCTACGTATTCCGCTCCGTGTCCGCGGAAGAGGCACTTGCGAGCTGGCTCGGTGAGCGCCGGACTTTGAACAGGCCTGTCCTATATGGTCAACATTTATTAAAAGCAGCATTGGCAGCGTTGGTGTTTACCTATGACAAGTTTGAACAAGCTGGTGTTCATATGAATTTTTTCATGTTTTGTTTTGACTCTCGCTTTTAAAGATTTTGCATTATCATTCTTCTAATCATTTTCAGTAGTCTCAAATGTAACAGTATTGAAATATGTTAATGTTATAGCTCATTCCTTTCTGTCTTTACTTCATTCATATGCCTTTTTAATTTTCCTAATCTTCACAGGATACATCTGTACGTGCAGATGGAACCAATTCATCGATTGTAGTGGAGGACAGTAAGTATTATTTTATAACTTTTATCTTGTGTATCATGAACATTTATATTACGTAAGTTGAACTGTGTTCCAATTTCCCTAAATACCCGTTTGAAAACTATTCTTGTCTCATAAACTGCCAAAATAGTTTTACTTTCTCTCATACTTCTATATAGAAAAATATGTAATGCTACAAAAAAATCGATGTCGATTTAGACGGAAATAAGTTACCTGACACCGAAGTTGTTTTTAATACGTGTCTGCCCGTTCGTCTGTTTAGGTCGCACAGTTTTCGAGTTAATCGCGCAACGTACGTTGCGAGTTTGAATATACTAGTGGCGCGAAACTTATTGGCAAACTCTATTGTTTTCTTTTGAAGGTTGCGAGATGCACATATAAACATCAATGGAGGTTCTAAAATAAAATAGAGAATAAACATAGGGTATTTTTGTAATAATATGATTTTTATTGAAGCTTTAAATAAATGAAAAAATGAAATTAACATAAATGTAAACATACATTATACAGGTACAAATTTTTTGGAGTCTTTAAATTGAAATGTGACGGAGTAAATCTCCATAAGCACATTTTTAGTGAAGCAACCTCCCCAATGATCTCAAATTATCAAAAAGACCATCTCTCAAGGTGTTTTGGAAAACATTGATGTAGTTCAGTACTTTCATCACTAATAACAAAAGTAAAAGTGTTTAGTTTTTTACTTGTATATTGACAGTGTGAAGTAATAGTTATTCTATTGAAAATGAAAGCTGAAGAAATTTCCCCAAGATTGTATGATTGTGTTTTCTGTTTCGAATAATTTTTGAGAAATTCGTTCACTAAAATAGCAAATTTTCAGAAAGGTGTTTTTCTTTTGACGCTTTTCGACAAACTTTGCCTCAGCCCATACATTTGCAGCAATATCTTAATAGATCCTTAAATTCCCTTTCAAATGAATTATCATTTATTATATCTTTAAATGATCAAATGTTATAAGAATTTGAATATTCCATGAAAATTTCGAGCTACTGAAGCAAAACTATAGCTTCTCTCTGCGATACTCGATTCATCTTCGTATGAATGCTGTATATAGTGTTTAAATGCAAATTGTAAATAGTGTGAAAATGAGTGCTTTAAGATGTAAACTGCGTTAAACCTCAATAGAGACTGGTTGGACTACCATTTAAAGATTTTTAATTTTTTGTGGATTTTACTCTCAAATTTTAATTGTCCAGTCCAACCCGTCGAAATGGGAATGCCTGCGTCCTGATGGGGCTGCGGAAAAGACCCCGTGCATTCTGTCCGGCTTCCATTCTTTTGCTCTTAATTTCAAGTCTCCTTCACTCTTGCATCGCCTGTTTTGCTTCACCGGCTTAAAATACCCTAATGCCGCCAGCCATGTGTGTGCCGCGCATTGCGATCCACGTTGGAGGGATTAGGTGACCCGGGAGTTTAGGGGTTCTACATGCGTACCCGCAGACCCAGTGACTCTCGAATCTTGTGAGGCGGCTTCACCTGCGTTCGTGTGCTACCTTTCTTCGAGCCCTGGTGACTGCAGTGCTGGGAGGTGCGTACAGCGTACTCCGACTCGCTTTCTTCGGCCCCGGTCTCTCCTAGACGGACGGACGCAGGCTGACCTACCTCTGATCAGTCGACTCAGAAAGTGTCTTCTACTGAACTCCAGAGAGAGTAATGTCAAGCTGTGGCAGACCCTGCAATATCTTCGTGCCAACCATGGTATACCAGTGGAGTCTCATTGTTAAGCTCCCTGTGGGTGGTACGCACGGAGATGAAATGTACATTCTCTTTACGTATACTACACGTCCTGTTCTATTTTTCAAGCAATACGAGATTGCGAGAAGAGACTGTGGGCTTTAAAAGCTTGTTAGGAGGCTGACAAACCAGCAATAGCCCGTTTTCTTTTGTCATATGATGAGGAAAGTAATACGCTGAGAATTGTCATTGCGATAAAACTTGCGAAGGAAATTGAGACATTCACTGTGCTCCAAGCGGTGGTTTGTCAACTTAATAAAACTATTCTGATTTAATGTCGATCTAACGAACGGAAAATGCTATCAAAAATAAAAAGGAAATCGGCTTTCAGGCACGGTTGTCTACTCACCCGAGCTTGACCGTGGTTTGGTTAACTATGAAATTTTCGTTATGGTATTGAAGTGAGACTGCGGATAAATTCTTTGATTGTAAGGACTAGGGAACGGAATTTATTCTAATAAAAAAAAAGCAAAATGTGTACATATATATGTAATTATTTTCTCTAAAATATGTAAAAAAATATGAAATTTATGAAATATAAATTCGTTATGTTTATAATTCCATTCTTCAAGCGTTTTCCGAGCACACTACGTTGTTTATTGCACAGTACGTTGCCGATCAGATCTTAGCACAGATTCAGAGAGGCTGAAAGAAAGTTCTACATCTACAGAAGCAATTATTCGCTAGTTTCATCTGAAATATATAACACTTTCGTGGTATATACAATGTTGTTTACGAGGAGCCAGCGCTCAAGTGAATCGTACCGTGTAGCCTGTGATAGAAAGAGGGGGTAAAGTGAGCATACCCCCCCCCAGCCGACTTCAGAAAAGCGATAAGGCAATAATCTGAAAAATATTTGTTTTATGAGGTCTATGAAATATGAGTAAGCACATGGTTGAGGTTCCTTGTGCTTCACATATCCACTCATCCTTGATCGCGACTATGCGGTTTCCAAGAAGCAGAAGGGGCCGGGAGGTACGTTTGACAATAAATAGCGAAGATCCGGCGTTAATACGAGCGCATTGCGTGGCTTTGTAAGCAATTTAGTTACAAAGTTAGTTTTCAAGTTACATATATTTCGAACGCTCATATGAAATGTTCGTTTCCGACTTATAAATGTATTAATATTCAACGAAATATGTAGCAACAGATAAAATATGTAATTAATCCAAAATATGTAAAATAAAAATCGTTCCAATTTGTTCAGAATGTCGTGTCAAGTCTAAAAATTTTAGTGAATGCAGGTATCTTGTCCCTGCTAAAATACATGGAGAAAACAGAACAGTTGCAGTATACCTGATCCATTATACTGTATCAAGGGAACGCATGATATTATAGGCCCAACCAGGTTCACTGTTACTGTTTCGTTACGGAGAATGTTGGAACGAAAAGTTGCATCGTGAAGAGTCCCTTGTTGCACTCCTCTGAATTCACCTTGTCAGAAGTGCACGGGTAGAAGCTGCCGAGTCCAAGCAACCTTCTCGGAAGAGTTGGCTATCTACTCGGCGTAAGCGAGCAACACAGGTTGGAGGATCCAGCCTACCGTCATGACGCATCCGGACGAAACTGATAGAAGGAGCCGGCCTTCCGAGTCGGCTTGCACAGCTATACTGGTTGAAGGGCCAGCCGTACGTGTTGCCTTATTTAAGCATTTCTTGTTGGTGTTACAAGTTACTGATCGTTGTCGGGTATAGGATGGGTTATGCGTACTACTTGCTATTAATAGAATATTCATTATTTATTTTTGATCCAACAACAGATCTATATATTTACCTACACAACCAGACACCATATAAATGGAAATAATTGCATAAAAATTACGCATTTAGTGATAATTAAATTTCACAATAAATTTCACAAAAAGCCTCAAAAACCACACACACACACACACACACACACACACACACACGCGCGCGCGCGCGCGCGCGCGCGCGCGCGCGCGCACACGCACGCACGCAGACAGAGTGAGTCACGTAACTTTAGCACCTCCTGTAACTTTTGAACGATTGAAGATATTGAAATGCAGTTTTCATGGAAGCGCATGAGAAAAATGAGGGCTAACAGATACGTGTATTTATATCTATTTTATCACTTGTATTTTACGAGATATTTGAGGTAACTTTGTTGGTTTTTTTTCAAATGGAACTATACATACATAAAAGACGAATCCAATGATATACATATTTTCATATGTTAGATAAGCATTATTTTGAGAAATTTTGATTCGTTTCCGACCAGTTCTTAATGGATATTTTGAATGTAACTGACCACCATAGAAGGTCACTATATATTTATATATCTGTGTGTGTGTGTGTGCGCGCGCGTGTGTGCGTGTGCGTGCGTGTGCGTGTGTGTGCGCGCGTGCGTGCGTGCGTGTGTGTGTAATGAATATTCTGAAACAGCATGTACCTAGAAATAAAATATTAGAGTTTAACATTAAAATATTTAGGACAGTAAAATGTTAAAATATAACATAATTCCCAATAGAATGGAATATATTAAAATAAACTTAATTGCTAGCAAATTATAATGAAACATTGATGTACCACTTAATCATTTATGTGATCAGGTGGATTAAATACACAAGGAGACTAAGAACATGTTTACAAACATCAGTAATTATTTCAAAGATATTTTATAACTGTTTCAAAATTATTTTAAAAGGCATTTTATAACTTTTCAAAGCTATTTTAAAAAACATTTTATAACTGTTTCAAAACTATTTCAATACTGTTTCACAAGTACATTGAAATAGTACACATTTTCAAGTTTCGTTCACAACTGTTTCACAAGTACACATAAATTACATTAAAAGACAAATTTAATTCACAAGTTGGCAACTCAACTTCCAATGTTTGTAACAACTCTTGCCCCGAAACCGTACACGTGTACCCATAGAAAAATGTAGTAAAATGTTCAAAAATGACTCTTAGAAGCATACGTCATTAGAAACACAACTCGTGTCCCGAACTCGAAAACTTGTTTTCAATGGTTTAGGACCCATCGTTTCCAAGATATGCACGATGGTAACGTATGGTGATTTTCCTTAATGTGTTGCGGGTTGCACGTGCGCTTACTTTCTTCTTTATATCGTAATATGCGAACTATTATTTTGTTTCGTCGTAAATGTGTTTGATGCAGGACCTGGGGTAACTTCCTATCCAGCTGTAGCTCACATGGTTACGTGTCGATGGTTTCTTACAAATGCTACAAAACTGCCATCTTTCTTTGGCGTTTTATATATAGAGTTATTTTTATTGGTTATTTAAGGTCGCATCAACAACTAGGTTATTAGCGACCACTATTGGAGTTAACGTTATGGTAACTATGAAGATGAAACGAAATGACGATGATAAGAGGTGAAAGGACGAACACAAATACAACCATGCCCGAGGCGGGACTCGAACCCGCGACCCTTCGGTCCGAGATCACTACGACATGATTAACTTGGCTATCTGGGAGACGCCGCGTCCAGGGCACAGGTGCCGACGTTTCGGTCGCCATTCTGCGACCTTCCTCAGAGCGTAGTACGGCGTAGTGTGGCGACCGAAACGTTGGCACCTGTGCCCTGGACGCGGCGTCTCCCGGATAGCCCAGTTAATCATGACTCCGGCCGCGGAAGCCTACGCTCTCATCACTACGACACTTCTGCCTTAGCGATCTCGGTCGCCGGTTCGACATAGTTTGTTGTAATTATTCTTATTATTGTTATTATTATTATTTCTGTACTTTTCTCAGTAAGCATTGAGAACCATTCATCTATTCATACGACTTACGCTCTAGCAAATGCAACTGGTAATGATGGACAAATGCAACTGGTCGTTCAATTTAAAAATTTTCGCACAATATGGCAAGTCTGCAGGATTAAAGCTTTTTGGATGGTTATGCAGATTCCTTTTGATAATCCTATTTTTGTAAGACCTGAAGCAAATCGGTCCGTCACCGCTCCTGTGGCTGAGATGATTATTGGCACTATTTCAACCTTACTCAGTTGCCAAACATGTTGGATTTCTGCTGCCAAATTCTGGTATTTTGAAATCTCCGATTCTGTCTTATTCAGATTTTTTGTCAGTGGACAGCCTACATCTATGATTGTTGCATACTTTTGTATTTTATTGATATCTACTATGTCCGGGCGATTATAATCCACAGTTTTATCAGTGACAATAGGCCTATCCCAGTAGAGTACTATTTCACTATTTTCTATAACCGGTGAAGGTGAATATTTGTAATATGGTGGAGGGTTCTCAATTAGTCTGTAATTTGATGCCAATTGTCTATGGATTATTTTGGCTACTTCATTGTGCCTCCCTAGATATGTAGTGTTGGCAAGAACTGGGCAACCTGCAATCACATGGTCTCATTTGGTTGATTACACATTCCACAGACATCTTTTATACTGCTCTTCAGTATGTGTTTATCATAATTGCGTGTTTTTATTACCCCATCTTGAATTGCTATTATAAATTCCTTCAGTTTCAGGAAATAAATATCCCATTTTCAACCAGAAGAGACTTTATCAACTGATTTTTTTTTTTAATTTGTTGCGTCTACTTGCTATTAATAGAATATTCATTATTTATTTTTGATCCCTTGGGAGGGGCGTTGAGCGCTTTGCGCTTCTTGGAGTAATCCTCCATTACTAACAGCGCTATTGGAGTAATCATCCGTTAATATTGTGTCTGTCGCGTCTCGTCGCAGTCGGTTGTCAAGAGGACCGCCAGGTAGCATCTCCGCGTACGCGCCTCCTACCGCGCGCTCCTGCGTCACTACCCGGGGGCCAGAATTAGGAAGGAATAAGGATAGGGGTAGGGTTTAGGACACTTCACAGAGGTTGGACTAGCCCTTGTGAAGCAGCCGAACTCGTTTTGTTGGAACAAATTTCACATGAGATTCGACGGGAATCGAACCCGGATCTCAGTGGTGAAAGGCTTGCGACTTTGCAATGAGCCACGAGTACGGCTTTTTTACGGGTTATTTAAGAGATTAGGATATTTTCCATAAGGGGTTTTGTTCTTCCAATCTGTCTGCATGTTACATATCTGGGAAACAATTTCAGTGTTGGTTTCAGTCTTCTGGAGATTTAGAGCTGAATAGTTTGCATCTACAGCAACTACATTCTTCAGTAACACACTATCCGAGGCGTGAAAGTACATTCGCATTTTCTTTTCTTGTGACCTGCACAGATTGAAGATATTAAGCAGGCCTCTACCTCCTTGGTTTCTGGAAAGATAAAGCCTTTCGACAGCGCTCTTGGGATGATGTATTCTGAATTTTGTGAGGTTGGTTCGAGTAATCGTATCCAGTTCCCGAAGGTCTGTGTCTGAATATTTCAGGATACCAAAGGAATATGTCAATACTGGGACAGCATAGGTGATTATTAGATTAGGCACTTATTAGATTCCTTGAGTACAATTTTTTGTTCATCAACTTTGTGATTCTTGATTTGTTCCTTTCCTTGAATGTCGACTTCATATTTGTGTGGTTCACTCATCTATTTTGTTGGATACCAAGGTATTTATAAGTGTTGTGGTACAAAAGCTGTCGAAAATCACAAGTTTCGTCAGGTACTTCGACCAATTTACCATTTTTTAGGTGTATTTTGGCACATTTATCAAATCCAAAGGACATAGCAATGTCTTCACTAAATACCCGTGTCACATACTTCAACGCTTTCAGGTGGTTATGGCTCTCGGCAAACAGTTTAAGATCATCCATAAATAATAAATGGCTGATTCGAGAGGTAGGATCTCTCAGTCGGAGTCTGTACCCTAGACATTCCTCGTTTAGAAGCTGTGATAGGGGGTTTATAGCTAAACAAAACCATAGAGGGCTCAATGAATCGCCTTGAAATATTCCTCGACGAATATCAATCTTAAATGTACAATTCTCCAAATTAATCTCTGTGCACCAGTTTTTCATTAAGGCAGCAAGCAGATTTACAATCTTTGTATTAATTTTATATATTTTCAAAATGTGTATCAGCCATTCATGAGGTACCGAATCAAATGCCTTTCTATAGTCGGATGTAGCACATGCTCAAGTTTCGGCTTTTTACCTCAGCTTGTTTTATGATTACGCTGTCCACAGTCAACTGTTCTTTGCATCCAAAGGTACCCCTGATATATCCTTTCTGTTCCATGCTGATGATATTGTTCTGATCACAATGCATGTATATCTTTTCGTGTAAAACTGATGTTAATAACTTATATAGTACAGAGAGACATGTTACTGGCCTGTAATTTTTGGGATCTGATTTAGGAACACTTTTGGGTAGTAAATAAATAATACCTTGCGTTATGAATTTTGGGCACTGATCAGGCTTCTGAAGTATCTCATTAAAACTATTTGAAATCAAGTTGTGTAGGGAGACAAAACACTTCGACCAAAAGTTCTGAATTTTGTCAGATCCCGCTGATTTCCAATTTTGGCATTTCTTAACACTTCCTTCAATATCTTCGGTGGTAATGTGGACTTCAGACATTTCTGGAAGGTGGCCCATCTTTTCCTGGAGTTCAGAGAGCCATGATGCATCATGATTGTAGCTTGAAGGGTTGGTCCAGATTTCCTGCCAGTATGACTTGAATTTATAACTATCAACTTTATCCTGGCTATCAGCTTTGTGTTCCAAGTTCCGATAGAATACTTTCTGGTTCCTCTCAAATAACATATTTTGTTGTTTCCACTTTGAGCATTCATTGTATCTTTGCAATGTAGCACCCTTAGCTTTGAGCTTTTGTCTAGCTTCATCGTGGTACAGGGTTAGTTTTTGTCTTAACTTGGAGTCGTTGATGTTGATTTGCATTTTATGTAGGATTCTATTAATTTTATGCTTTACTCTTCTTCTTCTTCTTCTTCTTCTTCTTATTATTATTATTATTATTATTATTATTATTATTATTATTATTATTATTATTATGTGTTTATATTAATGCACATATTAGTGTTCGTGAGTGCCAAGAACTGCCAAATACAATGCAGAGAAAATAATTCAGGGAACACAGTGTTAGTAGACCTTAGGCACCCTGCTGTAGGGTTAAAGTCATTCTCCCCACTATTTGGTGCAGGCGTTGTAGTGCAGACAAACTGTAGGCACATGTGACCAGGTAAAATTTAAAACAAAATCTTCAAAAATGTATTTCAAAATATGCCATTTAATACTGCGATTATTTGGATTTTGATCTGACTTTGACCTTTATTCAGAATTTTAAATTGTTAAATAAATTCTGAATAATAATTTTAAATTGTTTGTTAATAATTTTATAAGTACAATTTAAAATTATTAAAAAGATGTAAATGTGTATTTTTTTAATTAAATCATTGATCACATAAAAGGTTTCCTCTTCATTTAAAAATAAATTCAAAACTGGAATCTTGAATTGGTTTCAAGATGGTACCAGCATGTAAAATTTTATAATTCACAAAATATAATTGAGTAAGAGAAAAAAACTTGTTCTATTTTCTTTATCAATATAAAATAAGCAGATCAATGTAGAATGTGAGGGATGTGCACAAAATGTTCCAGGAAAATCTGAGATATCAACATCAATTTCCCTTAACAATCATTTGATGTGGTGTCAAATGAATCATGTAAAACTCCCAAGCATTTACATCTTCAGAAATTATTGTTTCTGTAATAGTGTCTGACTACATTCCTTCTCAAGATTAACAAGAGATAATTTTTTGTTACAGTTCCATTTACAGATGTGCAAGATTTGCAAGAAAAACTCCAACAGGCATTAAGTAGGAAAGCTACTTTAGAAACTAGAGTTGTTCGGTTGATGCAAAGTAATGTGACGTTGAAAGCCACTGTTGATGATATGGATCGTGAACTTAATCAGCTACGAGAGCGACACAAAATTCTTGAAGCACAATTAGCTCACAGGTAAGAAATTTATGTAGGTGACTGCATTAAATTTTGATGACTTCAAATTAATTCATTGGCTTGTTAATTTGCAGTAAATAGCCCCATTCATTTTCCTAAGATTTCATTCAAAATCGGCTCTTTTGTTGCACTCTCCATATATTTTACTAACTCCTAAATTTGAAGACATGCGCACATAAATCGGTTAACCGTCATTTTTCTGAAATTGAGAAGACTTTTGCACACACACACAGAGGAGAGAGAGGGAGGGAGATAGAGAGAGAGGGAGGGAGATAGAGAGAGTGGGAGGGAGATAGAGAGAGTGGGAGGGAGATAGAGAGAGTGGGAGGGAGATAGAGAGAGGGGCAGAGAGAGAGAGAGATAGAGATAGAGATAGAGATGGAGAGAGAGAGAGAGAGGGAGAGAGATAGAGATGGAGAGAGAGAGAGAGAGATGGAGAGAGAGAATGTACTTACTTATAGTTTCAATTTAAATACTAGTAGTAGCATCAATGCATCATTATCATCAATGAACTATTTAAATATTTCCTCCCAAGGGAGGCCCGAAAACTCGAGGAACCTCTACTTAGTCAAAAGCAAGGTTATTGAAAAGTGATGATGCTCTGGGGAACATAATCTAGCAATTCTAATGAGTCTCGTCCTTGGTGTCACTTGCTTCTTTCCATTATATTCTACGGTAACTGTACACCACCAAGCGATTGTCTACCTGCACTATGTTGATTCCTTATGTTAACTGAATCAGATTCTTTGCCATCAAAGTCCTAAAAAATATTTAAATTCATGTGTCATCTTTCTTCAGCATTATATATTAGAGCATTAGAGCTGATAAACATATGACATGATATTTTTATTATTGAATTTGATTGCTTGTCGTTCACAATTAGTAATATAAAACTTTATGGCTATTTTTCAGTGAACATATTGAGGAATTAGATATGGCACATATGACAGTTCACAATCTTACCCCCTCCCCCAAAAAAATAAAATTTAAGAAAATGCAAACTTAATAAAAGATTTGTTAACAATTATTTGGATTATGCATGTTCACGTTTTGTTCAACATTCATTCAGAAAACTATGTTGGTAGTGTCTCAACGGTCAACATAGGCAGGAGTGGTCATATTTAACTAAAGTTCAGTTTAATTGATAGATCACGTTTATGAAAAGCTTCAGGCCTACTTACATAGTCGAGTACACAGCAATAGATTTTGTGTGTAGCATACCTTCTAGTTTTTATATTGAATCTTGCTTTTTAATTTATTTAATACACATCAATTTAACACTTTTAAAAGGGTTTTTGTTGCTCTTATCTGGGTTTTCTTGTATTTATTCCAATTTTTATCACGTACATTAAAACGCATTCGTGACATGGCTACTGCTCGATCTACTCTTTTTACTCTCTACACTCTCAAAGCCGACCTTCTGAAAGCCTTCACACACGTAAACAATAATTTAGATCAACATATCCGAAGGTTGGAAGAAGTCATTCTCTACACAGACGGTTGGGTACAAGTCGGCAACATAGCGAATAATACCAACCGTACACCCGTGACTGTACAAAAGACACAGGCATCACATCCAGTCACAACTCAAAACAAATTTAGTGTTTTAGATTATGAAACAGATTTTCCTCGCCTTCCTGATCCTCACCACCCTTCTCTACCATCGACAAATACATGCACAAACCAATGCAAACAGGCTAGGAAGCGCGTCAATACCAAAACTCGCAAAGCTGCGCATCCTAGCTCACTTGAAAACAAAGGCATTCCTACTGAGCCTATAAAACGGGTACTTTTTTTAGCAGACAGTTATGGCCGCCATCTTTCCTCCATTCTCAGTAAGAAGTTACCCTCCAACTTCTCAGTCTCATCTATTTTTAAACCTGCAGTTTAGGTTTGCAGATGTGACTGCAGAGTTGTACACCAACACGAAAACACTGACCAATCAGGACACAGTCATTATCATAGGAGGGCAGAATGACATTAACTTGGGCGGTAACTTTACACCTGAACAACATGTAAACAAATTACAATGTGCCGCCCAAAATACTAACATTTTAGTCTCGACTCTGCCCCTCTGGTACAACAGACCAACACTATGCAGTGAGATTAAGCATGCAAATCAACAATTAAAACTGCAACTGAGAGAAACAAATGTCACACTTTCTGAAATGAATTTCCTCTCAGCAACACATTTCACCCGGCATGGTCTTCACATGAACCTTGCTGGAAAACATGCAGTCAGTAACAAGCTTGCACAATACATCAACTCCAGTCCTATGCAGTCTCCTGCCAAAAATCCATCCCTTTCACCTTCCTTACGTTCTCCACCCCCCAACCTTATTTCGAACCCTATTGCCTCTTCCTCTGAACCTAATCCCGTTTCGTCCATTCCCACTACTAATTCATCTACACCCGATGCCCCATTTTCCTCACAACCTGTCACTGCCGGGACACACTACAACCTTCGACCACGCATTTGAGGTAAAAATGGAGTAAATATATAGCAGTTACAGTCAGATGCAGCAGAAAAACATTCGTGTAGGTACTTGCAAAAGATAAACATTCTGCACCATAATGTTTAATCCCTTTCAAATAAAACTGAGTTTATCGAGGTAGCTCTACAGAGGGATTTAAATCAAATGGATGTTCTTTGCTTTACAGAACATAGTTATCTCCTAATGAACTTAACGTTTTTCAAATTCCAAACTTTTACCTCGCAGGCTTTTATTGCAGAGAGAGAGAATCGCATAAAGGTCCTACATATGGGGGTTCTTGTATTTACGTTAGAAATAACATTGATTCTATCTCCTTGTCTTGAATTAAATGTGTATTCCATTGAAAATGTATTCAAAATTTCTGTTGTACATCTTTGCTAAAATTGATATTACTTTGCATCTACAGACCTCCAACAAAGAGAGCTGCAGATTATATTTTGTTCTTAGAAAAACTGGAGAAAACACTTAACAAAGTCAGCAATCGCTCTTTTGAACCCATTGTTGTATGCGGAGATTTTAACATTGATTTTCTGGTTGAATCTTGCGAGAAAGAAAAGTTTCTCGATTTAATTAATTCCTTCAATTTAGACATTACAATTAATGTACGTACACGTATCACACAAAATTTGATGAAGGCAATTGATGAAATTATACTTAACAAAACTACTACTCGATATGAAGTTGAAACAAAAGATGCGGGGTACAGTGACCACGATGCACAAATTCTTACCATTAGAAGAAATGCGAACACTGACACAATAAATAATACACTTATGACTAGATTGTTTACTAAAAGTAAAATAAAATTATTCATTGATTACTTGATGCAGGAGTCATGGGACGCGGTTTATAATACTGTTGATACAAACGACAAATATAATTTTTTTTTCAACTTTTTCATTTCATTTTAACACTTGCTTTTCTCTTCAAAAAAAGAAAATTAAATACTTCACGGAAAAGAAATTCTTGGATAACACAAGGGATTACGACATCTTGTAAAAACAATCGAATTCTTTCTTTCATTTCTAAACGTCATAACGTATCTCAAGATTTCCTCATCCACTTTAAAAAATACAAATCATTGTTAAGAAGAGTCATAAGGCAGGCTAAAATCATGAAAAACGATGAGGATATTTTGAACTCAACAAAACGAAAGCAATGTGGAATATAATAGAAAATACGACCAAATCAACTAGAAACCTTGTAGAGAATGTTGTTTTAAAATATAACGATACAAATGTGAACGATCCGGCAACAGTGGCTAGTCTCTTTAACCAATACATTTCAAGAATTGCTGCCGATCTCACTAAGGATCTTCAGCCACAAACTTTAATAATAGACAGTTCACCCAAAATTTTAGACACGATGTTCGTTTCCGAAACTTCTTCCTATGAAATTCTCAAAATAATCAGTAAACTGAAAAATAAATATTCGTCCGGTTTAGATGAATTCCCGGATTCTTTGTTAAAGACCTGCGCGTATGCCATCATACACCCGTTAACTCACATATTTAATGCATCCTTATGCACTGGAACGTTTCCAAATATTTTCAAAACAGCTAAAATTAAACTGCTCTTCAAAAAAGGCAACAAAAATGAAATTCAAAATTATTGGCCCATTTCTCTTCTATCAGTTTTTTAAAAAATATTAGAGAGACTTTTTTTCGTACGAATGGAAACCTTTCTCAGTAAACACGACACGCTTTCAGATTGCCAACATGGATTTAGAAAATCAAAATCAACGGAAACAGACATATTTTCTTTTCTTAAAGATGTCGCTTCATCATTGGATCAAAACGAGGCACCTATTAGATTATTTTTAGATCTCTCAAAAGCTTTCGACGTCATTGATCATGACATTTCACACTTTCAAAATTACCGTCATATAGAATCCTTGGTATTGCTCTAGATTGGTTATTTTCGTACCTTAAACAATGATCTCAGAGAGTAGAAATACCTTACTGGATTGATGAAACATTACGTACGCACCTTTCCTACTCTTTGCCCATTGCACGTGGAGTTCCTCAAGGATCGATTTTAGGCCCTATTCTGTTCCTACTTTACGTAAACGATATGCCCTCGACGATTCGAAACGGAAGAACTCTTTGCGGATGATACGAACATCCTTTGCAATAAAGAAACCGTAAATAGTACAATATCAGATTTTCAAATTGGTTCCGAAATAACAAATTAATAGTAAACGAAAAGAAAACGGTTTTAATGCAGTTTTCTATTTCAAATAAACAATTCTGTGCTCCATTGAAAATGAACGGTGTAACATTGACTGATGTTAAGGCAACAAAAGTTTTAGGTCTCTCAATTCAGTCAAACCTTAAATGGAACGTCCATTTAAATGAATTGAACACAAAATTAAGTTCATTATGCTACGCTTCAGAATTCTTTCAAGTTCAGTCAGCCTTCATACTGCTCGTTGTGTATATTTCGCAAATGTTCATTCCCGCCTGAGATATGGCATAATATTCTGGGGAAATACATCTTATAGCTCCCAGACTTTTAGATTACAAAAACGAATTGTACGAATAATAACCATATCCCACCCACGTGATTCTTGTAAGCCTCTCTTGATTAATCTAGGAGTTTTACCATTACCTTGTCTGTTTATTTACAAATCAGTGGCTTTTGTCAGAAACGACTTGCTTAAGGGCGGGAATATATTTTCAGAAAATGCCGAGGTCTATTACTATAACGACGTAGAAATCATATTCATCAAGTGACAGTATCAACATCTCATTACAAAAAAATCACATACGGGACATACACATTATTTTACAACACTTTGCCAGTATCGTATCAGCAGTTGCTTTCAGCTTACGGCTGCGAGGGCAGGTGATGCGGGAACTTCAGGCCGTGTGTTTGGCATTAAAATCGCCACAATTGTTGGAGTTGTGTTTGCCTCGACTAGTTCTGCAATATCTGCAGCTAGTAGGGCGCACGTTTCCGCGGAGCGGTCGGGACGAGCGTAGAGAGAGACAAGGCGCAGCGGCCCGCGCTCCGTCTGCACAACAGCAGTGGCCTCAGCGTGCTGCAGCTGCGGTAAAACTGAAACATAATGATTTATGTTGCGTCTTATGAGTATTGCAGTTCCGCCTCCGATGTGGGGGTTCGTTGTATTTGCTGCTAGTGCTGCTCCGTCATTCCTGTAGCAGATATAGCCTGGAATGGAAAAAAGAAAGATGCGGGCTAAGCCATGTTTCATCCTGCATCATTACTGAAATATTCTGCCGAGCGAGAAAATTGTGAAGTTCTGACTGCCTCGCTCGCGAGCTGATGCCGTTGCAGTTCCAAAATGCAACGGTGCAGCTGTTCCTATAGGAAGAAGAAGCAGCCATTATTTAAGGTGCGGGGGAGGTACGTGGTGAGGACGAGGAAGAGCGTGCCTCCTCCGTCGCTCCCGTCGCAGCGGCCGCCGTCACCTCGTGTGAGTGCACAAGTAGTTGTGTCACTATCACCTTGAGGATAACGGCCGGCCACTCAGCAGGGTCGCTGCCGGTGATGGCTCGCAGGAGCGCCTGCGTTACCCGCCCCGGCTCGGTCCCGTTCCGGACGAGATCGTCAACCGCGGCGTGAATCGCGCACTCCTGCTCGCTCAGGGTGGCATGAACTGGGGTCGTCTCCGCCGCCCGCCTCCGCCACCTCCGTCAAGGTGGCACCCCCACTTTATGGAAATTCAAAAACAACTAGCCTATAATTTTGTACTAATTATGGACTAATTTTGTACCAAAATAAAAATTTTTGTACTAAACTATAAACCGTTAAAAAACAGCATTCAAAAGTGGGGGTGCGAGCTTGACGTCAAGCTGACACCCCCACTTTTCACAAATGAAAAATCAACTAGCCCATAATTATCTACTAATTATGTACTAATTTTGTACCACAAATAATTTTGTACTCGATTATAAACACTTAAAAAACTGTTTCAAAAACGGAGATCTGTGGCTCCGGTAGCATTAACGAAAGTACTAGCGGAAAGTCCCGTGAATAGAGTGAAAACTGGAAATCAAGGAAATGACAATTTAAGCTCTTCAGATACTTTGTAAAGTGTCTGCGAAATGAATGTAGAGAAGATGAACAAGTGTTTAATTGCAATAGGAGAAACCCCCGCCAAGAAAAGAAAATTACAACAAAAACTGTATTCCTATGAAAATTTCAGAAAGTAAAATTTAAATAAAAAGTACCGGTAAATTTTTTCACTCTGAAGATCCTTCGATGTCCATTGAAAAATAAGACAAAAATATTATTACGAAACTTAACGATTTCTTTCATTCCACGGATGACAAGATGTTGAAATTCAAATTTTGACAATTTTTGAAAGTTGGTCATTCGAAATGAACGACACTTCGCAGTATCCGAACTCATGATAAAAGTGGCTTGAAGTTGGCTGAAGAAAATGAAATTTTGTCCAGACCTGAAAGTAAATTCGGTAAAGCATTAGAACTGTATTGTGACGAAAGTTTAGGGATTGTAAGGGAAGCAAGTACATTTATTTGAAGTGAGTTATGAGAGGCCAGAAAATTTCAAAATGTGGGTCAAGAGTCCGTCATTTAATAACCAAATACAATCGTGAAGTTGCACCACCTCAAGAAGTACTTAAATTACTGCTTCATCCAAAGAAACTGACGGCTAGTAACGCAAGAAACATGTCTGTTGCAACGATCTACTACATACTGGTTCGTAAAAAATTAATCTTTTTTTGTTACTGAGATCCCACTGAGATTTTTCTGGAGTTGTCACAATACCCTATTGCGTTTATATATTTTTTTAAATTAACCCATCCAGTTTACAAAAGGATTTCATTATCAAACTTTAATTTTTTTTAAAAAATTGAAAATCCAGGAAATTAAATAGTGAGCAAAATCTCAAAAATAAACACGTTTTTAAGTTTTGAATGGAATTTGAACGGAGGTTCTTTAATTAGTGTATTCAAGTTTGTGATACTTTATGATAGTGATGCGCGTCATTTTTAGCAAATTTCACGCAATATTTCCAAAAATAATAAACTAAGAAAAAATAAAAATACACGTGATAACTTATTTGATCCATAAAATAAATAGAAAATAATTAAAAACATATTGTTCAAATTTGGATCTTTTTGTGCGATTTGTCGTGAAATGGCTCACATATGCATCGGGCGGATTCTCGGAAAGACCAAGTGCTTGAAACGGAAAGCACGGAAGAGACTGGAGGTGAACAGTGTGCCGCAGGAAGTGAATGAGGGGCAGTAGGTCCGTTCACACGCAATTCGTTTAACTCGCACTTTGGAGTCACTCTTGTAGGCACTGCGAATATTGATTCTTAGAATGTGCATATTGCCCGAAAACAATACTTTACAACGATGATAATAAAATTTGAAATGATATCTTAAGGTTTTTTGAATGGAAGCAACAAGAATGCGTCAAAAAGGAATCAAACAATAATTACAATAAACATATTGTCCACCCGTGTGCTTCATTATTATTTAAATCATTGACGCGTGCAGTAAAATAAATGTTTGTCCAACATCATTACACACAGTAAAACTGGAAGTAAAACCGAATTATCACCGGCCACTGGTCATTCGGTTCAGGTTACCGGGATATCTCCTTGACTCGTGCGTGACCAGTGAAACAGAGATTAGAAGAGTTTTTATACTGGCGTGAACGTTGTGAAATACTCAGTGCTTATTTTAAATTATGGTAAAAAAGACCACCTTCAGAAATTCAGAAGAATTGAACCCTTCCAATCTGACAAGTGGGATATAATGTTAGTTCGTTTTTAGCTCAAGTTGGAATTTAATGAATATGCATGTCAGGTTTGAAGCGTACGGAAGAAAAATTGTCACACTACACCAATGATTCCAACAAAAGGACTGAGAAACACTTTCAGAAAGCTAGTTTTAATACTCGAATTAATAATGAAAATCTCCGGAATGCCTAGTGGAGGCTTAATTTATTTCCGTAACTTCCGCTGTCAATTTTAGTAGCGGAGGGCACGATCAACCTTTGTAAATGATCATTCATGGCCTTCTCATTAAATGTAGGCATAGCAGCTTGTTTTTATTTTAACTTAACGATGCCTTCTTTCTGTTCATTTGCAATGATAACTGCAGTTTCGTTAGGTACTAACGAAACACTAATAAACCCAGCAAACAATACTCGAGAATCGCAACGCAAACGGACCGTTTCACTCGTTTATCGTAGGCCCTAAAAAGCGTAACGAAATGAGTGCTGACCCGCCCGCAAAACTTTTATTCGGACCCCCGTTATAAAAGTGTATAGCAAGCACAAGTAGTGTTAGTGTACCTTAAATAATTAAAATATCTCCTAATAATAGGCCGTCTTTTACTTGGGCCAGCCCCCATTGCGAGCCCGAACGTTGTCACTGGCCCTGAAGGCGCGTTTCGAGAACAACTAAGTTGCAAACAACATTCATCCGAGAAAAGGAAATGATGTGTCAATTGAATTAGCGATGATGAGAAGAGCTTCTCGCAGTGTTGCTGAATGCCAACCAAAGTGGGCGGTTTTACCATGGAGAGTGGTGGTGGACTCTCATTTCGATGCGCTAATATTAGCAATTCATTTGCATTTTTATCCTTGTTTTAGTCTTTTTGGCAAATACCGTTTAAACATTCATACTTTGGTTAATTATTCATTTCTTCCTAAAATGTTTAACGAGCAATATTTTTATTATTTTGCTTGATTTTTTTGAATCATCTAACAATAGCCATATGCATGAAACTCCACTTTATTCATGCAACATTAGAAAATGACTTATATTTCTTTACATTTTTTTGTAAGCAATTTCAATGAAAATAATTCATTTGTATTTAACTTGCAAAGAATGAGTTTTTTGTATTATTGGTACATTGGGCACTATGGACACAATTCCCTTGTATAAAATCATAATTCTCGTATTATAAATGTAACAAGAGGAATGGACAAAGTAAAACCAACACTTTTCTCATTGTTTTCATCTCAGATTAGTATCTTTTATGACTCTAAAATCTGTAAATAAAACATTTTTTTTAATTTTCAGGGAGAGTATCGATGATGCAGCAGTATTGCGGCAGGAGTTGGTGCAAGTGCAGCGTGTAATGGATGAAATGAATAGGGAAAGAGAAAGAGAGCGTGATGAATTGCAGGCAAAACTTACTCAGTTGCAAGAAAATGAATGTGATGAAATGTGAGTACTTGTATGAATGTCTTGTACGTGTATGAATGTCTTAAGGTCTTATCAAAGTTGAGTGATTGTGTTCTGCTAGAATATTCAACTTGCAATGGCACTTGTGATGAAATTCATAGTATGCTATAATAATGCAGTTAATTGAGTTACATAATGATTGTGTGTTTCATATTACATTTATTCCTGGATCACTGGTGTGATTGAACAATCTCGTCTAGTTTTTAGATGGTTGAGCATTTCGGGGAGTAAACTTTATTTATTAGCCATATTTTCTACTGACATTTCCTGAAAAGGAGAGAAAATAAAACTCCAACAACAACAACCTGCCATATGTCTGAAGCATCTTCATGCTGACCCTATTCCTAGATTAATAAAGAGAGACATACAAGAATCATGTTGGGGATTTGCTTATTATTTGTTCACTTTTTCTGTAATCTAAAAGTCTCAGAACTTCAGAACATTTTTCTCCAGAATATTATGCCTTATCTTGAGCAGGAATGGACATTCACTTGAAATACACACAGTGAGCAGTATGAAGGCTGACTGAATTTGAAAGAATTCTGAACATAAAATATATTGAACTTAATTTTGTGTTCAGTTCATTTAAATGGTCATATAATTGGTTTGACTGAATTGAGAGACCCAAAAATGTTACCATAACATTAGTCAGTTGCAAACCATTCATTTTCAATGAAGTATGAAATTGTTTATTTCAATAAAGAACTTAATTGAAATAATTTTCTCCTCATAAACATAAATAGTAAATGTACTATTTATTTGTTGTATGAAACCAATTTGAAACATCTGATATTGTACTATTTAATGTTTCTTTATTGCAAAAAATATTCATATCATCAATGAAGAGAACTGTTCTGTTTCGAGTTGAAAAGGGGCACATCGTTTACATATAGTAGGAAGAGAATAGAGACCAAAATTGAACCCTGTGGAACTCCGTGGGCAATTAGCATTAAATCAGAAAGATGAGTATTTATTCCTTTCATTCCAGTATGGTCTCTCTACTCTCTGAATTTGTTGTTTAAGGTGTGAACACAATCAATGTAGAGAAATAGAATGGATTCCATACAATGGTAATTTTAATAGCAAATGTTATGATCAAGAACATCAAATGCTTTTGAAAGATCTAAAAATATTCCAATAAATGTTTCATTTTGATCCATTGATGAAGTGACATCTTTAGGAAAAGAAAATATGGCTGCATCCGTAGATTTTGATTATGTAAATCTATGTTTGATAATCTGACAATGCTTTGCATTTACTGAGAAAGATTTCCTTTCATAGGCTCTAATATATTTTTTAAAAACTGACAAAAGGAAATTACTTGATAATTTTCAATTTTAGTTTCATTACTTTTTTTTTGAAGAGCTTCCTATTTCTTTCGAAAGTTTTTTCCTAGAGCTCTTTCGAAAGTGTCTGGAAGTATTTTGGTGCATAAGAATGCATTAAATATGAGTGATAACGAGTATAACATCAGGCACACAAGTCTTTAACAAATCAGAAATTCATCTAAACAGGCTGAATATTTATTTTTTAGTTTACTAATTACTTTGAGAATTGCATAGGAAGAAATTTCGGCTACAAGCATTGTCAAAAACATTTTCTTGAGCTGAAGAGCCCCTTTCCCACTCTCTTACTATTGAATAAAAGTAGCAACAAACTATTTTAACAAAATTTGATGAAAAAAAATGTTTGCTCTAAAGCAATAGAAACCACCTTTTATTTGAATAGGAATGTGAGCTACTGATTTTTTCTTATCCCTTATTATGCACTGTTTGAAGGAAGTGACACTGAATCCCGAGAATATGGAGAACTTTTTATTTTATGGCACTGCTGACGAAATAATGAAATTCCCCACTGTTACCCCTCAGAACCCAAGAAAACTGTGCAGATAGTGACACTGTATGTCCTGAAGCAAAACAAGGGATTACCTCAGCATTTGCTCAATGGATCAAGGGAAAATGACAAAAAACCTGATCTAGGCAGGTTTAGTTGGCCCAGAAGCTGAAGTACAATACTTGTTACAGGCATGTCTAAATCTTTTACAATTACACAGTACAAATGTTAACTAGTGCATTATAATATCATTGTTAAAATAAATATTAGCATAATTTTGAAACTCAGTATAGCTTCTAATGGGGGAGAAACAGATACGCCGCAGAAAACTCAAACCCAACTGTGTGTTTTAAAATAATTTCATAGAAATAATTCTTTAGAATTTCGAAAAATAACAATTTTATTTGCTGTCTTTAGAATATGTCCAAAAACTCAATATATCTTTTTATTATTATTGTTGTTATTATTATTATTATTATTATTATTATTATAAATATTATTATTATAAATATTATTATTATTATTGTTGTTGTTGTTGTTTTATTATTATTTGTAACTATTCTCAAAGTGTGTGTCTATGATTTGGTCAATTTCTACAGGAATTCTTAAACAATTTTTGAAAAGAAAAAAAAAGTCCCTTTTTTGTCTGATATATCCTATCAAACAAAATAAAATATTATCTTTTAGGGTTAGTAGACCTACTAGAAAAATGCCTGAAAATCTACACATTTGTTGTTTTTACTATGAGAGTCACTTCTTGAAACGGAAACTTGAGAAAGAACGTGAATGCTGTGAATGTGCATAAAAAGTATGTCCCCTCCCGTTTTGTTCAAACTTCTTAAAATCCTTTTTGCTTTCTTGTATACATATGTATATATGGAGTATTATATGTAATATAGAGAAAGTTATGTAATGCTGTGGAAAATCGGTTTTGAGATTTCAATGAAAATACATGTTTTGGGTTACCCTGTTATTGAAAAAGGTTTTTCTTTTTCCAAACTGTCCGTCCATTCGTCTGTCTGTCGTCTGTGAGCAACACTAGTGCTGAAACTGTATAGATTGTTTTTCAAACTGAATACTCCATGGTTGATTTGGCCTCACTCGAAGCTCTGTGATTTTGAATAACATTCATTAATTTTTTGGGGGGTACTTTATATGAAGGCCTTGAGACATTTTCAAAATTTCTTGTAAGAATATTGTGAAATACACTTATAAAGGTGGCATTGGTCCGATTTTCACTTTTAACTCTTGAGTTTTCAAAAATTGCAAAAGTTTGAAATTTTTTGGACATCTTTCTGCAGCTACAGAATTGAAGATAGAGATTTTTTCCTACAAATGAAATTTGTTCTGCATAATTAGGCCTTTCATTAAGGTCATGTACATTTTTTTTTTATTTTTATTTTGGTAGTTGTCGCCCAATGTTGTGTGACATATGTGTAATATAAAAAAATATCATAAACAAGAATTTCTCAAAAAAGCTCCAAATTTTTTCATTACATTTTTTGGTAAGGTTAGTGTTAAACATTCTGAAACAGATGACATAAATACCATTTTCTCGAAAAGGGCTCCAAATTATTTTTTTAATGGATAGAGCTAAACAGACTAAATAAACATAATGATGTCAATTTCACTTTGATGTATTCTTTTGCTTTTCAAACATTACACAAATGGTTTTATTTTAATATCTCTCACTCTGTTAATATTTACATTAGCAGTGATTTGAATACACTATACGACCAGCACTTTGTATACATTATTGTATTTGAAAGTACTCTTACATTAAATAATGTCTCATGAAGTTTCTCGAACACTCAACATTTTTTGGTGAAAATGAGTTTCAATATGCACATTTTCAGAAACCCTCAAAAGACATTTTCAACAAATATTTCCATTCGAGATAAGTTTTTACTCTTCTATAATATTCTGAGTCATGTTTCAGTTCTATCATGGGGGACCGAAAAATTGAAGAAAGAAAATGGGGGGGGGGGACCTAATACAAGAAAGTCTGTTAGCACCACTAGTTCATATTATTTTTTACAAATATGTGAAAATCAATATTATCAACTGGAATGTGAGAGTAATGGCTTTCTTATGTGCTTGAATTTCAAATTATATAATTGATGAAGACCAGACATTATTTGGGGCATTCATTTGGGGCTTTTTGGGAATGACGAGATTAGATGGACAGCACTGGGCATTCACTAGAGTAATGGTGCTCCAACAGCACCTACTTTCCCTTATTTGTAATGGTTGGGAAATATTATAATGCTAGCTGAACCCCTGTGAACATTTCACACCCTTGAGCAATTGCATGTTTTCATGGCCAGCAACATGTTACTTCACTTGGTTATTGCCTCTTGATCACATGAGTCTGTGAGGTTCTTACGACTTTCAGGTCGTAGCCTCGACTTTTTTCCACTCCTGCACATAAGGTTTTGAGTATGTTTGAAGGGTCATATCTTCTAAACCAATTAACAGAGAAGCAAGATTCGTTTTATATTTTCAAGAAACAATCTTGTACTTTTGTGTGAAGTTCCAACTTTTATGTGTACATTAATAGTTGACAATATTTTTGCATAGAATGACATAAATTGAATTTAAAAAAAAGTTTAACATGTTTATTTTAATTAAATTCTTATGAATTCTTTTATTATTAGAACATTATACATAACATTACGTTAGTGTCTATTGAATATTACTTTTTATTTATAATAATTGGCTTCAGTGTGGTAATTTTGAAGAGCGCTCCTTAGGTGTCGCTGCAGACGGCATGCACATCCGTGTATTCCAAAACTATTTAATATCACTTAATGGCAGCAAATGAAATCTTAAGAGGTGTTTTTAGGTACCTTATTGATATAGAAACCTCCGTAAATAGTCAGCATATGGAAAAATGGCATAATAAAAGCAGATGTATAGCATGAATTGCGTCCCCGTAGATTCTACGGGCTTCGTAATTTAATTGAAATGATTGAAGGCGTTGTCATTGTCAACAATAGTATTTATTTTAAAAATAGCAGCTTTCGATGGCTTAGCCATCATCATCAGTTTTCTGCTGTCTGGGAGCCACAAAAACGACTACTAAGCCATCGAAAGCTGCTATTTTTAAAATAAATACTATTGTTGACAATGACAACGCCTTCAATCATTTCAATTATGTAAATGTCAACTACAACTCACCACTGAATCAATATTCGTAATTTAAGATGACCTATCGGCGCCCATAGATTCTACGGACAGCAATGTGAATGTGTTAATCTGCAATAATATTTGCCCTGGCTGGGATTTGAATTCAAGCATGTACATTCAACATTCTAGGCATTAAGCCGCCACAATCATTTGATTCATGACCCAGATGCATCCATAAAAAAAATCTTAATTTTTGGAAATTCAAGGATTTAAAGAAAAAAATTGCTCTTGTTCTAATATTATGAAGGCACTTGCTCCATTCAAAGAAAAACAATTTAAAAATGGACCCATTTTTGTCAGAATTTTGAAAATGATCTAAGGAGCTTCATGTGAAGTAACCCTAAAAATTAAAATATCCTTTTCAAACATGCCCCAATATGGAGTGGCATGTTTGGGCATGTGGCAAACATGCCCCAATATGTCATCAAGAAAGAAAGAAAAGAAAAGAAGAAAAAAACTATTACCATATTGGGATAATATGTATGGGTTAAATATGTATTTACTTTGTCGATACTACCTACATATATGAGAAAATAAGAAGCTATTGCCATTATTTTATGATGGAGCATGTGGCGTTACACTTGCATGTCCGAGTGCCAAGAAAATATTTGTGTTTGTAAGTAAAAAGAAGTTGTTTTGGAAAAGTTATATTGTAGGATTATGTCGTTGTTTCCTCCATACTTTCAGTACCTTTGATTTTGGTCTATTATTTTTGCATTTGTGTTTTGTATGTTACAATTCTCTGAACCTGTGTGAAAATCAACTTCATCTTTATTTTGGCAGATTTTTCTCTGGTCCACTTTCATAAATGAGTGAGGAATGATTTAGAATGCAATTTCTTTCCCATTTGTGACACTGCATTGCCCACTATTCATAACAGCAGTAAAGATTTTAGAAAGACCAACAATTGTTACTTCTTTTATTGGGCTGTTGTAGACTTGGAGGGAATTGGTTATAGATACTGCAGAAGGTACCAATGCTCCTGATATATTTTGTTGCTGAATTTAGGCTTTTTAGTATCGATAAGATAAAAGGTGTTTACCTGTGTCATGGTTACCACATGACCAGCAAAGGTACTATCATGTTGAATTCACAGGACTACTGCTGAATTTATTCATTTCAGAGACAATATATAAAATATATGTCTGTCTTCTCCTGATTCGTTTGATGTAAGAAAAGACAAATAGCTTCATGTCATGGAAGCAGAAAGGAAACAAACCTGTTTCTCAAATGTGTGAGTAAGGGGTGTTAGCTGAATGCTTCCCAGGAGTGTGATTTCCCTTGAGAAACTATCATGTGCTCATCACCTCTAGCTCTTATGAAAGGACAAAAATGCATTCCTTCTGCTTCTTTTCAGTACTTCTAAGAACATTTCTTTGACCCTTCAGAGAATAAACTGATAAGTCAACTTTTTGCTAGAAGTTAGATTACTGGCTTCTCATTTTCTACATTTATGTGTAATCAGAGAGGTTAAATTCCCTCTGGTTACTATTACTGGATCATGTGTTCTGTGAAATTTCATAAAACCAGTAACCCTTACATGATAAGTGAAGTTGTCTGATTTTTTCACACAATAACAATGAGGAAAGCATTGATTAAAATAAAATAAGTTTTGTTGTCTGTTTATTTTTACTATAAGTCAGTTCAAATAATCTCAGGATGGCAAGATGTATTTATCTTGTGAAATATTGTAGTTTTCACACGTTATCAGCTTATTTGCAGGGATCAAAGATACATGTTTTGGCTATACATCCTCCCAAAACACTATCAAAAAATTTAGCTGGAACCATTGCTGTGAAGCCTTTTTTCTCCAATAAAAGAAACGTCTTTCTTGGATTCAAAAGCCTTAGTGAAATGAGAATTGTTTCCCTGTTGCCCTGAATTCTACCCTTTTCTCTTCAGTGATGTAAAATATGCTGATTGTGATTTATATCTATTCTTCCACAAGAGCGAGAACTTCATTCTTATTCTTTTTAAGATTTTTTTATTGTGAAGTTGTTTTTTGCTTGATTGCATTTTAAAAAAAATTCGGAATGGCTTCATTTTATGGGTCAAGAGTTGTATGTTCTCTCTGATATTGTGACAGTGTAATCATGTGAATCTATATTAATATCTTGATCTTGTCTGTCTAATGGGGAATTGATAAGATTTCATTCAGAAATGTTCCTATTTTATGAATCTTTTATTAATCCTTTTTCATCATATCACACATTAACGTAACATTTAGCAAATTTTTTTCTGTATATTCCCCATTTTTATGAAGAATTACTTGAAAACATTTAAGTGATATAAATGTAGTTCCTCCTAAAATGTGTCCTCATAACATTTCACACAGTGTACAATTAGCCAAATCTGAAGCTCTGTTTGATACTTGTCAACAGAACCTTATCTTGTGAGCTACAGTTCAGGTTTGGAGAATGAAGTGTTGTACAAACATTCATAATATGGGTTTATATAATTTAAAGTATTCATAAATGTAAAATAATTTTGTATTAACAATACCTACCTCAACATTGTTTCCTGGGTCTGTATCGTCATCTATCACTTAATTCCCATTATACCGTTTGGGCTCTTAACACTCATCTGTTTTGCAACCTACTGACGAAACTAATATCTATTCTTCATTTTATAATTGACTTCCAGGATTGAAACACTGAGGTCGTCTCTTAATATTAAAGAGGAAGAATGCAAGCAGCTCACCGAAACACTTACGGACATGAGAACCAAATATGACAGTGTAATGAGCAAATTAGAAAACATGGAAAAATCAAATGAGTCTTTAAGAGAGGCAGGGAAGACAATTGGTTCCCCAGGTCTTTTAGAGACCCAAGGTGCCTTGGTACATGGATTTAGCGAGGTAAATTAGAGTGTGTAAAGATTCAAAAGAATGGATACTTCAAAAGCATGCAAACATTCAACCAAGTTTTTGTTACTATAAATGTCTAAACATTTCAATTCAGGCCTGTTCACTGCATGTTCTTACATGAAGGTGTAAAGACTGCATGTTGAAAGTGTTCATCCATCTCTCACATTTACTTGTTTGGTAAAAAGGAAAGATTACTGTGCTAGCAGTGCATCTTGCAGTCAAGTATTGTTAGGGAGATGTGAAGCAATACTTTCATTTGCATTCAATTTTAGTTGTTAATACTTTTTTGAAATGTCCAGATGGTGTTTCAACATTCTGCTTTTGTCTTGTCTTTTTGCAATATGACTTCCATTTTTACTACCAAAAATTTCATTTTTGCTCCTTTTATTCTACTTATTTTATTTTTTATTTATTTGTTTACTTGCTGCATCTAATAACTTTAATGATGAAGTTTTTAAGTGCATTCAGAACTTTTAGAACTATCATTGCTTTATGATATTTCACCTCAATATTTTCTGTTCTAATAATCTCCTTACACCGGGGATTTATTGTGTTTGCTTGTTTGTTTGTCTCATTGTGTAATAACTATTCCCAGAATTGTTAAACATCTAGAACAATCTGCATATATCTTTGTGTCACCATGTTGCAGTTCTTTTGCTTGTTTTACATTTTACACCCAAAAACATGTTTTTTATCAATGTTGTACAAAGGTTATCCTTTTTCAGCATGTCAGCTCTTCCACATTCATAATCACTCCATATATTCTTTAGCTCTCAATCTCCTGTCGAGGGTGTCTAGAAATTGTTGTATGAGGAAATAATGAGCATTGGAGTACTTGCCAATTCAGCTTGTTTTTACAGGAAGAGAAAAAAAATCACCAGTATGGTCATAGAAGTTACAAACTATTCAAGGAATTCTCCAGAAATTACCACGTTTTTATCCTTCCAAAGCTATTAAGTGGAAATATGTAGTTATACATAACAGTTCATTAGAGAATCAATGTTGTGATACATTTTGAATTCCACGTAAATTGTGAAAATTGCAGACAATTCACTTAAGAGAATAGCTTATGACATGGACTAAGTCCTGCAAAAGCAGGTTTATGTGGAAAATGCTCAATAACAATTTCTCTTTGGTTATGTAGTTAGTGAGCACTAGTTAAACCTTTTTGGAGTTTTTCTCTAGAAAAATCATTCATATCAATTTTAAAGAGGATAAAATGTCCTACAACTTTTCTATAAAACTAATTATTCTAAACGTAACACTAAGCCAGTTAGAGCCCTAACAAAAAGCTAAAGTTTCAAGGTTGGTACATGTGATGGTGGGACCGTCCCGGTCACCTGCACATTATTTTTTTTAGTTGAAGTGTTTTTGTGCACTTGGTGAATAAGTGTTTTTTTGTAGGTTTTTGTTTTGTTTTATAAAATCCATGTTTTGGAGTTATAGTTTTTAAATTTGTCCGTCTATAATGACCTTGTGATTGCTTAGTTTTACTGGTGTCCTAATATAGGTATTTTCCCTTATTTTGTACTTTGTTGCGGTGGTGAGGTGTGGTGCCATAATAAAACTTCCGTCAAGAGACCAGTGTTTTAAATGCCAAAAAATACTGGTAGAAAGTAAGATTGTAGTGAAAAAATAACGCGTTTCCAGATTTCAAAATCCATAATAAATTAAGAAAATTGCCAATCAATGGTTACTGGAAAGATTTGGACCTATGTACTGTTCACAATGCTTATCATAAAAGTAATAATAATAATTATTGCAATATGCTGCTCCAAAATGATAAGTGTATCATAAGTCAAGTTGTAGATCTTGCTAGCAGTAGTAGCTTCTTATCAAGACATCATGTACTTCTAGAAGAGGGGAACATGTTCCATTCATCAAAATCATTCAAAAATGACTCGGGAGGTGTCCTTTTCCATTGTGATTTTAGCAGGTGTGATCAATCACCCAGTGTAGACAAGGGAAGGAAAAATTTGTCTGTAGTTTTTAGAAACAGCATATTTTGCCTTAAATAATCAGTATAATCAAACAGAAGCTACAGCTGAGCATATGGCAGAAGCAGGCGAAATATTTTTGCCACTTTGTATACTAGATTGATTGGACAATCTTCACTACCAAGTATTTTAAAAGTCGGTGATAAAACCGTAGTCTCGCTTTGCCAGATAGTCGTCAACATGTGATACAGCCCACTAATATGGATTTACAATGCACCCATCATTAACTGAGGTTTGGGAAAAGAAAATAATCCTTAGGATAGGGCTGGTTATCTAGCGCACAACTTCTTGAATAAAATAATACAAAATCCATTGTCAAAATCCTGTTTCTTACAATCAGAAAATGTGCTAGGGCATGTGTGCTGAAAATCTGGACTGATGTGCTCTGCTGTATGCATGCGAAGTTCTGAGCATGCATGTGACAATTCTCCTCAGAGGATGCTGAGAAACATCATTGCCATTATAAATCAGACTTTCGTTCAAGGGGAAGAAAGTGTTGAAACGTTTTCTTATTATATTGTAGAAACTAATGAATTTGATGTGCTTACGAACCAGAATGATGAAGATATTTTTTCTTTATCTCAGTGCTTGCACTACATTATTTTATCTTTTTAAAGTTACTTTTATATTTTTATTGTGTTCCTCTGTATCTGTGTATAATTTATCACGAAACAAAATGAATAGTTTAGAAATTGATCGTAAAATACTGAAGTTGTGCGTTTATTCTGTGTAAATCTCTTAGAGTTCCATAGGACAAATCATAAATTCCAGTCAATGTATAGTACATTACCCGGCCGTTTTCAACAAAATATAAACGAAACACACTTGCCAAATACAGCAAATTAGTACAGAATTTTCCAATGCGTAATGGCTGGAGCCTCGTCGCCGACTCGGAAATGCACAGTAAAGTTGAGATGAGAATAGGTTTGGTTGTCTTGTGTAAATAGAAATTTACGGGGCACAATGAAACTTGGAACAACACATCTTGTGTCTCTTTAACCATAGAACTTCTCACCAGCTGTCTGATTCTTGGTTATTACCTATATGTTATTCCTCATCTACGTAACAATCGCTTAAGGCGTATGCCGGGATGGTCCCTAGAATTGCATCCCAGATGTAAAGTAAAATAAACCCCCCTTTTTTGTTCATTGTTCACAGTTGAGGCATATCGGGTAATGACTACTGACATTTCGGGTGAATTTTGAATTATTGATTCTAAGTGGAATGAGTGGGATTAGCTGGAATACCACGACGATATTCTGATTATCCAGATGCTTATACTTTATGATATATCTTATCATCATTGGGTTCAACTATCTCTTTAATTGGAATCATTATATTAATTTTTATTATATGAGAAAGAATAATTTCACATCAAAAACTTTTATTTTCCATAAATTTAAATAGATCTCTAGAATGATATCAAAATCTACCACCTGCAGAACATTCATATTCAGAACTTCCAATTCTTTCTAACTACTAATATGGCAGAAAAGTGCAATGAATTTAAGCTTCATTAATAAAGGATCCCTTTTTTGAGTATATGGCTACATGATCCAATTTAAATTTACAAAATAGATCATCTCCCTTAATAGAACAACTTATTTTTTTCCATGATCATACTCTATTAATCTTATTAATAATTATATTGTAATTATTAATTTTTATTATTTCATTTTTTAAGAATGTTCCTTACATCATGTCTTTCCATTTTGCAGAATTTCAAGAATAAACAGAAATGACAATAAATTCATTTGATTCATACTGATAAATTAATGTAGATGGTAGTCACAAATTGATTTTTTTCCTTTTGCGACATGAAAAGTCAGTTAATATTAATTACATCCGAACGCCTCAACTGTAATTTTTAAAATTGTAAATTAATTAAAATGGTGAGGCAGAAGAGCAGGCCTTAAGGCCTGAGCCTCACCACAAATAAAGACAAATGTATTATTATAACATACTTTATCTACCCTAGCCATCTCGTGTTAGCAAATGTGAACTTCATTCGCCCAAAGTCCGAAGTATTGTTCGAAAAGTTTCCTTCTTCGGATTTCATCCACCTAATTTGGATAACGTAAACATTAACATTGGAGAATTAGCCACATTCGCGTTTTATCAGCAACATGTACGGTGCGTAGGCATCATTTATTAATTGGCTGCTAGCTGAATGCTCGGTATTGCCTGGGTGTGTGTTTATCGTAATCCTCCACTAAAAAGTCCTACCGGCTCGCCCACTATGCCCGCAGTAGGCATTACCCGTAGAATGCACATTGCATGTTGCGTAAATATCACTCCCCACCTCATCTCTAGGAGTTCTAGGGCTGTCTTACCCCCTCTATAGTAAAAATGTGTACCAAGTTTTGTTGAAATGAAGTGGTTCCCTTGTTAAAATGAAACACGAATACACACATACATATCCAAAATTGTTTATAATAAGATTATCGGCAGTGTGTAAATGTGTGTGAGGTACGAGATAAATAATAGTATTATATGTAATTATAATTATATCATGGAGCTTTTTACGTCAACTTAACCTTTCGATTATCACCTGACGCTCCCTACCCTCATTTAATACCGCCTTTTACATCCTCGAGTCCCTTGACTGTAGCATTCACTTTTTAACAAGCCGAGCACTTCTGCCGCTTGTGTCTCGTAAGACCAAGACCATGCGGCGCTGGAACCCTTCTTCAGGTAGGGAGGTTTGGTGGCGTTCACGTTGTGGCCCTTGAGGCCATTGCGGAGCTTTCTCTCCCTCGCACGCAGGCTGTCACATGCATACAACATTCAGAAAGGAAGAGGTCTGGGAAGGAGTGGAGTATTGAAGGCTATACATGGAGATTGGGTCAATCTCCACCGCGTCACAACTCTAAAGCAAACATCCTTGCCCAACTGGGATTCGAAACCGCAGAACCTGCAGCTCGCGAATGCCACCGTAATCACTTCGCAGCGGGTTCCAGCTAATTATAATTATATTTGGATTATAATACCATAAACATGCGTATTGTACATATTTTAGAGAATAAAAAATAGTGTTTTTTGAAAAGCTGTAGCTTTCTTAATATTTCTTTAGAAATAAATGTTTTATGTAAAAGTTGTAGGAAATTGTATCCTTTTTAAAAGGGACCCTCCCCCCCCCAAAAAAGAAGAAAAGTCAGCAAAATACCATTTTTCAGGCAGTAAGTACTGGAGTAAGCACTGGATCTGAGAGGTCAAAAACTTGCGAGTTTAACTAATGCCTGGATACATACTCAAAGAAAACTTTTTATCGATTGGACTAACGTGAGTTAGTTGTCCTTAATGTGATGCCCTTATTAAAGGCCATCTCTTATTCTTTAAGGGACATTGTGCTAATTATCTTCACTTTTCCATCAATTATTATTGGTCACTCTTCAGATCCCTTATTCATATTTGCATATACAGAAAGTTAATAATAGAATGGAATTTTTTGCTTCCGTTTTGTATATACAGGAGGCATCTGCCCGCATCACCTTGCTCTCCCGGGCAACAATGACTTCGCGCTTCTCATTTCACTTCGGCATTACTGTTCCGGCAAGAATTAAACTTCTTATGTAGCCTCTCAAAAGAAGACTTAGATTCAATGATACGAACATTATTATGGAATTGTTTTAAATTAAAAGTCTTGTTTATTGGTCAATGATTCGTGAACGAGTAATGTACCTTTGGATGAGTCTCTCTGTTCTTAACTTGTCACACAAATACACGGTTATTGATGCCTGGTATTGCGAGGTCAGTCATTACCTTCCTTGAAGTAGCCAGCGTGCAAATTGGCGGTTTTCCTGAGGAAAGGGGCGTTCAAAATTTCAGGTTAGGACGAATCGACTAATGAAATGAAATGACCATTTTCTCGGGATTTTTTGGGGGAGGGGGTAATTTCGTCGATTTGTATTCCTTGAATTGAAAAGTTATCAACGTCGGTAGCTGCAAGGGTTAGGTAACCTTTCGGCTCGAGCGTACCGGTGATTGGGAGGTCGCTGGTTCGATCCCCGCCGGGTGCCGGCGGTTTGTCTGATGTGTTTAACATAGGCGAGTTTGTACCGCTTCACTTTAAACAGACCGGGAGCGGGAGCTCAGTGCTGATGTCACTGCAGCGCATCTGACCGGGAGATCCTAGATTCGAGTCCTGACGGCGGCAGGATTTTCGACACTAGCCCGTCGAGGTCGGTCGGTCCACGTCGTGACGGGGGGATGCAGGGAGGGCTCTCAAGTATTCCTTTCTTTCACCAGTCATTTTGCTTCTCCCCATTATTCATTCTCATTCTTTTATAACATCCTGTTTCCTTTCTTCTCCCTCTTCTTTTTCACTGGCTCTCTCTGTATGCTGAACGCCCACCCATGTGTTTGCCGTGCATGGCGACCCGTGTCGAAGGGAATGTGTGTCCTGGCGGTTGAGGGGTCTGTTTGTTTCCCCAGTACTCACCTTGTGCTACGTTTTGCTTTGCACTTAGGGATACGTTGTTACGTATTTTGGGGAACATTCCTTGTAGGCTTCAATACGCTTGCTTTGGCCTCGGACTCTTCTAGACGGGCGGTCGGGAGCTAACCCACTCCCGATCAATCGGCTTGGACTAGGTCTTGTACTGAACTCCAGGGTGAGCGGGGGGATTCACGGTGGTGCAGCGCTGTGTTATTCCCCCACTATATCCCCGTGGCAACCCTGACACTCCGATGGAGTGTCCCCTTGTTGGGCTCCGTGGTGGGTGGGGACCATGGGGATGAATCTGATATCCATCTCATGGATACTAAACTTTCTACCCCGCCCTCTACCGCTAGGAAGAGGCGATGTTTGGAACGAACTATTGATCTGAATAGTTTCTTTTCGAAAGAAGAAGATAGGCCAAAGAAACCTAGATTCCTCCTCATGGAATGCGCTGAGGAAGGAAAATCCTTTAAAATGGTAAGTGCTGTCCGTTTAGCGCGCGCAATTGAAGAAACATATGGAAAACTACAAGCTGTGGTGCGACAAAGGAATGGTACCATTCTCTTTGAAGCACGTTCAGATGACCAAATAGATAAGATAATGAAAACCAAGCAGATTGCCGGCCTCCAAGTGAAAGTGACTACTCACCCAACACTTAACCTGTGTAAGGGAGTGGTCAACCATGAAGACTTCTCTGCGGAGAGTGAAGAAGATTTAAGTCTTTTTTAACCCATTAGCGCCTAGCGTTGCCATATGGCAACGGCGCACCGGTATTGTTTCAATGCCCTTCTTCGAACTCTTATCTGCGCGTTGAGTCATCGTTGCGATTGCAATGAGTCGGGAAGGAGTTCAGGCGGATATGAATCAGTCGCTATTCATCTGTGTGTATTAAACGTGTTAGAAACCGGTACTCCTTTCAACATGGATTTTTCAGACTGCGTCTGCAGGTATTTTTCTTCGTTTTTCTACTATAAAAATACTTAAAACAGAATTTGTTTTCTTTGGAATTTGTTGTAAAGGTTTAAGACAATTTATTTTGTTTGATACCTTTTTGTTTACATAAAAGATAATTATTTCTCAACATCATGAATTACACCGTTGCCACATGGCAACGCTAGGATAAATAGGTGTTGTAGCTGAAACTAACATCATTTTTCACAGAGATTTTGCGTCTATACTAGCACCCGATATAACGGTAGCTGAAGCGCTGGACATTCTGTTTGAAGATGAAAAATCAGGAAATGAGGCAAATTGCGTTTTTCCCATCAAGTCTGTTTTTATTGAGCCTCCAGAACCATCTATTTTAACAGATGAGGATTCGGGGGAAGAGGATGGAGGGGTTCCTGATAACTTGAATCATAATCAGCTGTCTGCACCTTCAGAAATACGAATTAAAGATATCGAGCAAATTCCCGATGACATGCGACCCACAAAATTTAAAGGAAAGCGTACTTATATTGATGGAGACCTAGTTGACACAAGTGTGTCAAACATTTCCAGTCCTGATTTTTCAGAATTTGAATCTAAAAGACCAGTTGAATTATTTGAAATGTTTTTAGACACGAATATTTTAGAGATGATCGTAAAGGAAACGGGAAAATATGCACAATTTTTAAATTGCTCTGATCCCCAAATTAGCGAAGAAGAAGTTCTCTGCTTCATTGGAATACTTATCGTGAGTGGTTACAATGATGTTCCGAGCAAGAGACACTTCTGGGATACGGGAGACGATCTGAGAAATCCACTTGTGTCAAATGCAATGCGTAGAAATAGATTTGAACAAATTTTGAGATTCTTTCATATTCAAGATAATAATAAATTGAATAAGAAAGATAAACTTTTTAAACTTCGTCCACTCATCGACAAAGTGAATGAGAATTGTAAAAAGCATTTTGTTCCTAAAAGAGACTTGTCTTACGACGAATCAATGATAAGATATTTTGGAAAACATTCCTGCAAACAGTATATAAGAGGCAAACCCATTAGATTTGGGTATAAAGTTTGGTGCCTCAATAAAGCAGATGGATATCTAGCTGACTTTGAAGTTTACCAAGGAAAGTCTATCAATGACAATTCGGACAATGAACAATGTTTTGGGAAAGCTGCCGCACCACTTGTAGCTATGATGAAAAATATCCCCAAATTTCCTTACAGGGTTTATTTTGATAATTTGTTTACGTCATTTGACTTGCTGAGTTATTTTCGTGAAAATGGGATTCAAGCAACTGGAACTATTAGAGAAAATCGAATTCCTAATGACATTCCCATTCCTCAAAATAAAGAACTGTTGAAGAAAGAAAGAGGATTCATTGTCTCGAAAATTTCAAAAGAAGATGGAGTACTCCTCTGCAAATGGAAAGATAACAGAGTTGTGGCAGTAGCTTCAAATTGTCATGGAATTTCTCCTTTACATATTGTACAGAGATATTCAAAGGAACAGCGCAAATCAATCAATGTGCAATGTCCAAATGTAATAAAAAACTACAATGCATGCATGGGCGGAACTGACAAAATGGACCAAAATATAGCCACTTATAGAATACAGATCCGAAACAGGAAATGGTATTGGCCGATTCTCACATGGCTGGTTGATGTGTGCATTACAAACGCATGGATTTTGCACAGAAGGTCTGGTAAAGATACACCACAACTGGATTTTCGACGTGAGATTGCTCAGACGTATCTTGTTCGATACGGAAAGGCACCAAAGAGCCCTGGACGTCCTAAATTGTTTTCCAACGCAGTTCGTGTCTTAGATGAAATTCGACTGGACAATCTTAACCACCTTGTTAAGAAAACTGAAGAGAACAAGAAAAAGAGATGCGCAGGCAGAAACTGCGCTTCCTTTGTGAGAACAATGTGTTCTAAATGTGGAGTGGGGCTTTGCATTGACTGTTTTGTGCCATTTCACACAACTTAAATTAAAAATAAAGTTACATTAAAAATTACAAAGTTCAAAGAATTTCAGTCTAAATGATGTTGACAAAAATTTTTCATTTCTAATTTGCTGCCTGTAAAAGTTTTTTGTTATTACACCAATGTATCATGGGAAGTGCTTAGTGTTGCCATATGGCAACATTTAATAAATATTAAGATAACAATGATAATTTTTTAAAATTATTTTTTCTACTTATATTATGGTCCCAGTAATCGAATTAAATCACCAAAACCAAAAAAATCAAGAAACAATTTATTCGGGCACTAATGGGTTAAGACGCCCTTTGTGTAAAACTCTTTAAAAGCTGGAAGTAAAGGAATTACTCGGCGTAATAAAATATTGGTCTCTTTACTTGTAAAAATATTTTAAAATGAATACTGCATCTTTCAGCGATAAATAAATAATTAGTTGTAAAAAAATTATTAATTTTAAATTTAGCACAAAAGACGTGATTTTAGTGCACATTTGACCATCACTTTCTTGTAATACAAATACTATGTCAATCTACTTTATGAGAACATTTTTAGAGGACTAAATAGGAACGTTTTTAGAGACTGTAATTGCAAAACTTCGTTAATTGGCGTTGCAACGACTGATCTTGTGTTGGTTTCTTAATAAAAATTTTTCCCAAACAATAGAATGAAGTAAAAGGTAATATGGAAGAGAAATCTGGTATGATTATAGCTATATTTGTGTGTGATGATATTAGTTGCAAAATAATCAATAAACCTTTCAATGTATTTGATTTGGAATTCCTGTTATTTTGTGGTTATTGATGACCATCATATACAAGCTGTGGTAGATTATTGGCTCTCCGATACGGGAATGTCAGAATTAGAGGAATCACCTTCAGAACTCGCAGATTAATAGGAGGATAACATTTTAGTGGGGAGTTTAATTACCACTTAAAAATTCCCAACGTAAAATCTGGCTCTAACTTCGTTCAAACTTCCAATTTAAATAACTTATAAATATTAAACATTAATCTCTCACGCAAAACATCTAAAATGGAATTGTGGATCGATGGTTTGATTGTTTTAGATATTTCAAAAATATTCTTGCATGGTAAATTCTAGCTTTGGGTATTTAAACTTATGATATTACTTTGTAGTATACTCAACGACATGCTCCGAAAACAACCTAAACAGTTCATTTTCTCAATTGCATAAATCTCGACCGTGCCCTACTTCAAATAGCTCAAGGTTTATCAACAGAACTCGTTGGAAACAAATTGTTTTGTAATGGGATCATCCGGACATTTTTAATAAACATGTTCCGTGGACGACTTCTCGAGTCACGCGATTTGGTGTTCCGGAGCTTAAAGAGTTCAAAGTTCTCATGAAAGCCATTTTAAAGTTAATAACACCGATGATAATGAAAATAAAAATTATGTGCAGCAGCAAGTCAGAAACAAGTACCGCAGCAACTCAGGAAGTGGATAAACCGTTTAGCTGATTTTCTTAAAAATTGATATTCTCCAATCGTACTGGCTGATGTGGCCGCTTGAATTTGAAACCCGTTATTTCAATTTTGTTGGTACTTTACATGAAGCCCCTGGGACATTTTCAAACTTTTCAAAAAAATGGCTTCATTGTTTTTTGTTAATTTTTTTGTTGGATAGTGTGAGGGAGGTTTAAGAGAACGCCGCAAGTCTCATGTTCGTTGAAAACCATGATTTTTCAACAATTACAAAAGTTCAAAGTTTTTTCAGCGTCTTCCTACAACTAAAATATTAAAGATAAAGATATTTTCCTTCATGAAATCTGTTCCCTAAAGATAAATATTAAAATATGACCATGTACAATTTTTCAAAAATTTGAGTACTTTTTGCGAAACTGTGTAAAAATACGGGCGAGAACGTACGTGTTGCTTTAGCACCACGAATTTACTCCTGTTCTTCATTTTCTCCAGTCATTCCTATTCCTTCCATCAAGTTACATGTTTCCTTTCTCTCACGCTAACTTCCATTACGTCATCTTCACATTTCTTTTCTCGCGTTCTCTTCCGTTTTCTTCCTTCTAGTTCCTTTCAATCCAGTTCTATTCCCTTCCATTCATCAAGTCAAATGATCCTCTCCTTTCCGCTCCTTTCCTCCCGCTCCTTTCATTTCTCCGTACCTCTGCTTCTGTTTGTGTTCTTCTTTTTTCTTTCTTTATCTCGATTCTTTTCCTTTTTTTGCTGTCCTTCCCTTCTTCCTTTCACATTCCACCCCTCTACCCTCCCTCGCTGTTCTGTTGTCTTCCCATCCCCCTTCCCTTTTCAAGCTGCTCCTCTTCTCTTCGCACCCTCTCCACCCTTCCCCACAATCCTTTCGCGGCCCGCCCGCTGCGACGTTTTCAACTGTTCCCTGACGGCTTATGTAGCTCAGGGCATCAATTGATATCACAGCAGTGTCTCTGACCGGGAGGTCTCAGGGTTCCAATCCTGACGGCGGCAGGATTTCCGACACTCGCTTTTCAGCTTGGTCGAATTCAGCCGCTGTCTGGATGAGATTTCAAGCGGCCGGCTGCTCTGATTGGTAGTTTTCCGAGGTTTCTCCTACCAACACCAGGCGAATACCAGAGCAGAGCCCGCTACAATTCTCCACCAGACCGCTGCTGAAATGATTGGCAGTTTTCCGCTGTTTATCCAAACAATACCAGGCGAATGCCGGAGCAGTAGTCTAACAAACGGGCCACGAACCGCGCGCGTTCTTTCCTTCCCATTTCTTGTTCTTTTCTAATTTCTTACTTACACTAACACTCACATGCACTACACAAATGTCGGGAGTCCATTCAGGATCATAGATGTCCCAGCTGGGTTGGTGCTCTTTTAGGGGGAGATATCAGGATGTGAGAAAACCGCAACCAGACGTGTATATCAGTGCCAAAACTCACCATCCGGCACTTACGGATCCATTGTCCAAATAATTTCAAATTTCCGGAACCCCGAAATAATGAGTTAACCGACGTGTAGATCGGCTCTGGATCTCGACACACAGATAGTAAGATCACTGCCATCCCCTCCTATAAAAACATTTACTACACTAACGAAACTAATGACCTTAGCGGTTGATGCTCCAAGAAACACAAGTCAATCAGTCAATCCAGCTGTCCCTTATTGCTCTTTGCACAATTTCCATCTTTCCCCACTCACCGTTCGCTGCCCGGCCGCTGTGGCATTCCCAGCGGCATTCTCCGCTATCTTTCTCTTCCCTCCCCACCTGCCTTTTCCGGCTGCTCCCCACTTTCCTCTTCCCGTTCACCCCGGCCTTCCGCGCCGCAGCCCGCCCCGCGTCCGGAGCGCTCCCTTCCTTTTACGGCCGCTCGTGAAACTGACGCATCCCCACCCCACCCCACCCGCGCCTGCCTCGGCGGCTCGTCTAGTTTTGCGTGAGGCTGTCGCTTCGAATCGCCATCAGACAGACGGTCGCTGGTTGGAGACCCACGCCGGCTTTGGAAAGAGACATCTACAGAGCTGCGGAATCCCCGTTACTTTCCGGTCTTAGAGAGGGCTTTGCCTGTTGGGTGCGAGGTAGCTTTGCTCGCCTTCCAGTTCAAATGTCGATCAACCTATGACCAAGCACGTGCACTCCTATTTTCCCTTTGTGAATAAGTATCTTCTGTTATTCGTTTTCTCGTCAGATCTTTAACATAATCATTTAGATAAATATTAACAGATTGAGATAAATATAAACTGATTCAGTTAATATAAAGTGATTCACTTAAATTTAAACTGATTTTATTAAATAAAATTAATTATTTCAATTAAAACTGTTTGACTTAAATAAAAACTAATTTAGTTAGGTACAATCTGAATGTGGCGTACCCGACGCTGTAAATTGTTTTTAAAGTATTTTCGCAAAGTATTTGAAAGTATGGTTTGAAAAGATTTAAACGACATGCACATCTTTGTTCAAATAAGTTCTTACAATATCTGGGATTGGACTTTTCAATGAATCTTAGGTGATGTTAATGTTATACTTTCGTCCTAAAATTCTCGATATCTAATGGCCTAGTATGTTACCACCATACGGGATATGATCTTAGGTGATGTTAAATGTGAAAAGTCGAATACGAATGTGCATTCATTCTCCAGTATTACTAAAGCTCTCGTTTTCTCCGTATTCACTTCAAGTTCTTCAAATATAATAAGTTTTAAGTCAATACTATACGTAGGTTTTTGCAAATGTATTATTAAAAATATGGTAATACAGATGAAACTTCGTATGAATAACTTCAAAACAGCATCACTAATGGACAGTTCTGCCGCGCTATTCACTTGTTGTACTTAGAAATTATTACAGACCACGTGACTGCGGCCTCCCTGAAAATGATTAAAGGACCCCACAGTCCTATATATCATTTTATTTTCACAAATATGATCAATTCCTGACTTCCTTCTTCATATGCTGGCACTTTGGGGAACTGAAACAAGACATTTGCGGAAGAAGCTCTCCAAGAAAGAGCGCGCCAGGAAAGTCTCTACACAGAGGTACCTTCCTGGTGTGAGTGCTTGCAACAGAAATTTTATAGTGGTAGCACGAGCGGCGACTTGAAAACGAAAATTGGCGTACTCATCACAATCGTAATACATGCTGTAAGTGTCATCTCCTTCACTTGTTTCCCAGTGATCTGGTTGCTAACAACATAAATGCAGGTTTTAATAGGAGGCCCTGATTCGGCTCAATGCGAAGAGACTTTCCTGATGCACGATATTTAGCAACCCTGTAAATGGATAAACATAAAATCAATTATAATCATATAATATTAATAGCATCGTTAAAGTTATAATTTTATTCTCCTTGTAGTATGTTTTATTTATTTACAACTAAAATATGTCATACGTTAAAAATGTTAAATGTGAAAAGGAGCCCACGAAATGTTGTTGCTCCCTCCCTTGTTTTAGGCAATGCACTCCTATGGAAGCAGGCAATGTTTGAAAAGCACGCGTACTAAAATCAACGGCGACACAGTTTCAGATAACAAAGTTACAGGGCGCAACTGAATGACACGCAAAAAGAGACAACACAAGCGAAAACTGGTACAAAAATCAATTAGCCTAACAAAATGCGAAATGTCTGCCACAATCCTGCGTTATTGCGCGTGCAAAAATATGCGTATCCCTCATACCCGTTCCACCAAAAGCGCGATGACGTAGACAAAACAGTTGAACGATGACGAGAAATCGGCGCGGCAAAACAGAAATGCATTCGGGAGAATCATTAGATTTTCACGGAAGAAAGGGAGATATAGAGAAAGAAAAATAATGAGAGAGACAGAGAGAAATCAAAAAAGCGATACCGCAGGGAAAAATACTAAAAAAGAAATTGAAGTAATAGCGGAGAAAGGCATAGGTGCCTAAAAAAGAGAGGAAAGAAGATAGGGAGTGAAGAGAAATAGAAAAAATGAAAGAAAAATAAAGCAATAGAAAAGAGAAAGAGAAATAATAATGGCGAATTGGGAGAAAATAGAGAAAAAATATTAAAATGCATGGATCCAAAGAAGTGTAAGGGAGAAAATAAGCAGAAAAAACAAGAGGAAAGTTGAAAAACAAGGAAATGAAATAGGGAAAAAAGATTTGGAAGAAAGAATGAGGAAATAAGAGATACCAAAATACTATTAGAGAAGTGGCATGAGAGAAAGAAGAACTAGAGAGCGCGCGCACGCGCGCCGACCGACCGACCGACCGACCGACCGACCGACCGACCGACCGACCGACCGACCGACCGACCGACCGACCGACCGACCGACCGACCGACCGACCGACCGACCGACCGACCGACCGACCGACTGACAATGTTGATAATGTAAAAACGTTGATAAAAATTTAATATGCGGCTATCCCCACCGAATCCTTTCTTATATCAAACTTAATGAAATAATCTTAAGGTTTATCACACGTTTAATTATCACACTTTATTTAAACTCTTTACCGGTACAAAAATTAAGATTTTGAAATTTTATTTTGTGAGCTTCATCCGTTCATAGTTACTTTTCTTCCAATCTTCGGGCATTTTGAAGTGCACAGCATCTGACACCGGCATCAAGCTAGCAAGAAGTTGTTGAAAAACTATCAATGAGCGATTAATGTGTCTAAATATTTAAACGTCTAAATACCGTGCATTACTTCCAAAGAAACGTCTGCGTAATGCATGCATTTCTTAAAAATAGAGAAAACACCGAAATATGCAAACACGCACGGAAAACAAATACATTTTATGGGGAGAAGGACACGCGAAAATGGGAAAAACGAAATAAAACTCTTGGAGGAATGTAGAATGGCGGGAAAATGTAATTTTTTAGATATTTGCAAAGTACGAGATATTTGTGATTCATGACTGCACTGTTCGCGTCTAGCGTGTTTCCTTTGTATTTTCTAAGTAAAAACGCCTATTGTTGTGAATAAGATTAGAAGTAATTGCATTGTTGTATACGGCAGCTCTTCGCTGCGGCAGTGCCCCAGTGGAAAGACCTCCATTTAAACCAATGCTTTGCTAGCGGTGATTATAGTCCCCGCGCCCACTGTTTATTTACATTCTGTTACTATAGCAACTCGTTTATATTACCCACATTCAAACTCTACAATTTCAAATAAAATGTAATAAATATTATCTTCAACTGTTTATACTAACAGCGGGGTCTAAAATTTTAGGTCCCGGAATGCGTCCAAATTACTTATTATTTTAAAAAGTATATATTTATTGTATAATTTGATAATAATTTCGGAGGTACCGGAACGCCGTTCAGGCGCGTTTCGCCAGACATCAAGCTCTGTATATATAATGACCTGACGGTGATACGACCGTCAAATCAAAAGGACAGAGTTCGCTAATTCGAATTAGGCGCGTGGAAGAGGCCTGTTCAATCTCGCGAACAAATTTTCAATCTCGCCCCCAAGGCGCCCTAAAAACTTTCTTCCCGCGCGACCATCCACTATTAAGAGCGAACTTTCACCAACCTCTCACAAGTCGCTCTCTCTGCATGCCAACACGCTGCCGCACTTCGAAAAATCCAACAAAAGGGCAATAAAAACATTTACAGTGTCTTCCGCGCAAACCGCCGTTCTCACGGGCCCACGCCCGCCAAGAACATTGACCGCCGCTTCTCGGCGCTGCCAGCTGGGGTTTAAGCCCTCATTAGCCTAAGGCTGGGCCACCCCGGCGCGCGGGGCCCTTCACTCACCCCATCGCTCGCTACCTGACAAGCGACCAAGAAATGTGTACAAATATTTCTGGGAATCGCTTCGGGCCTCCCTCGCAAATATAAGCCCGTTAATGTATCTCGCCGACAGAGAGAGCTTCAGGTGCACTGCCGGCGCGCCGCCCCGCTCCTTGGCCACCTGCAAGCCAGATGCCTATTCCCGTGGAAATCTCAAATACAAACGGGCCGCAATCGCGGGCACCCCACGTGCCACCGCCTTTGCTTCCGATCGCCGCCAATGTCACGTGACAATCCTCTCCCCAGGCCCGAAGGCGCATCACGAATAGGGAGCCGATCGCGGGCACTTCAAACTTTCCCGCCTTACCATAGGCCCAAGTCATAGCCACGTGACTCCTCTCCACGGCCTCAATCACACCCGCAATATAATAAATACTGCGACTTCGCTCCCACAGAGGAGAACAGACTCAACAGAACAGAGATGGAGAACAAACAGAACAGAGAGAACAGACAAAGGGAGAACAGACAATCAGTACAGACAATCGAGACAACCAGCAGAACAGACTCAACAGAACAGACTAAACAGAACTTCTCAAACTACACTGCTCCGAACTTGTTAAACTGACTGACCAGCAAAACTCATCAAGGTCGGCTGTTCCTGCTTCACCTATCAAGGCGATTAGTACGGCCAAATCAAGCCTGCCTCAAATTCGTGCCACTCGCGGGCCGCAGCCGCCACCTGGCCGAATTCACGGCAAACTCCACCACCAGCTCCGGTCATCTGAGTCTGCGCACGTGCCAGTTCGCACCACCGAACTGCCTGGAGCCAACCTCAGCCCGGACAACGACACACTCAGCCGAGTGATTTGGTATATTGATTCAGTGGTGAGTTGTAGTTGACATTTACATAATTGAAATGATTGAAGGCGTTGTCATTGTCAACAATAGTATCTATTGTTGACAATGACAACGCCTTCAATCATTCCAACGAGTGATTTGGGTTGGTGCCTTCCTTGCTACAAACTGTAAGTAAGCTAAACCCAAGTGTACTTCAAGAAAGAAGAGCAGTCAGTAACTTTATAAACTTTCAATGCTCCTCCGGCTTATTATAAACCAATACCAGTTGTATTCATAATTATTATGCAATTAAATTTATATTTATTCTCATTGCATATTGTCTTTCATTCCCCTAACGGCAAACAATCCCCTGAAACCCGTTCTGATCCCCGTATGTAGTCGCACTCGCAGCACGGCACCTCCCAGTGCTGCATCTGCTACAAGGCCACAAATCGGTCTATGTGAGGAACGATTTCGGGAACGGCCAAGAACGAGTCACGGCCGGTGGAACGCGGCAGTCAGTTAGGAAAGAGGAGGGAATGATGGCGGGTGATGTGGACGTGCTGTGTAACGCTGGTAAGGTGAGATGGTGAAATCGAGTAGCATCAAGGACTAGAGGTGTGTGGATATATTATTACATGCATAGACGAACGCCCGGAATATCGGACAATAATATAAGATTGGAAGTTATTGTGCTCAGAACGCCAATGGATGGAAATTATAAGGTATAGTGAAAGTACGTGGTGTGTGGGTGTATGCGGACCGTAAATTAGTACCGTGTGGAGAAAATAACGATCCCGAACCAGTAAATCGCCATGAGAAGAGAGAATTCGTATCCATATTACGGTGTTTAAGATTATTATTTTTAAGGTAATTGGTTCAAATTTTTATAAAATACTATAATTTTCTTTCATTTTATTTTACAACACATTGCTACAAGATGAAATATTTGTTGTCTTATGCACCGCTACTGGCCTCTGGCGAATAAATTAAGATATCAGTTTTGCTGCAGCACTGCTGGACTCAGGCGGAATATATTAAGAACCACGTGCCCTAAGCGAGAGGAGAAAAATGGTCGCGGTGCATCTGCAAACATATCATTTAAATTATTGATTTTCCACATTTGGGTTGTGGTAATCTTTACAAAAATTTTCAAGGATACTGCGACAATCCTGAAGAAGAGCCTGTAAAAATTTCATATCTATTCATACGCTACTTTTTGTGGTATCGATATCGGTTACTCGTCGTTGAATTCACTTTTATTAATTTTATATATATATATATATATATATATATATATATATATATATATATATATATATACAGAGAGAGAGAGAGAGAGAGAGAGAGAGAGAGAGAGAGAGAGATAATGCTGTAATGAATAAAATAGAATTCAATGTCTTAGAGAAAAAGAGTTAGTTTTCGATGCAAGAACAACATCGGCACCAATGAAAACGCAGGGTTTAGGGATGCCGTAAACCCCATTAACACCCCATTCTCGGACTTTTTCGCTAATTTTTAGAAAATCAAGAATAAATATTATTTAATGGTATTTTATCAACGGATTTTTGGATGTGATTCACATGTACCCATTCAGTCTTATCGTCCATGTTACTTCGCTTATAATTTCTAACTTCTTTTTTTTACTTCACGCTTTTTTTTCATTTATTCTTGTGGAATGCAATTTATCGCGAATTTCTTCTCATCCTTAAATATCCGACATATTTTGAAACAACTGTAAACGTCAATTGCGCAACATATGGCTCTCCGGATATCATAAATGAAACACGAGTATTCATACGATTCACGTCTGCCTCATACCACTCCAGGAATTTACATTTTACTTTGGCGTTATTCATAAAGCTTGATTTGAACTTCTGCGTCATGTTCTTTCTTGTTGAGCTGGTTCAGCGCTGTATGTGGCACAGCCGCGTTCTAGAAATTAAATTCCAAAGTATTGTGTGTATGTCTCATGTCCAGAGTAATAAAGGTGTGTGAGGAAGTGAATTTGCGTCATGCTCCTCTCTTGCGAAATACTCTGAGAGGAAAAAGACTATCAGCCTGCAATATCACAGTGGCGCAAGGGGGCGAATTCATTTGTCGAACGATGTAATGAATAGCTTGCTTCTTTTGTAAGTAGATAGACTAAAGCTCGCACAGACCAAAACAAGAGACTACATGAATAAATAAGTGCCCTGGGTCCTTTTTCAAAGCGTTGGTTTCTGTTAAAGGTATTTTGGATAAAACTAGTAGAACCAACTAAAATATCGAATTGTTTCACGAAGGAAATTAAAAATTCTGATCTTAAAATTTCCCATATTCCACCTGATTACAATACCTTCCATATTTATTTAACATTCATCATCACTTTACTCTCTTTCATGAACGTAGAGTAAAGCAAAAGCAAACCACCAATGACGCCATTTTTCGGAAAATTCAATTCAATGATTTTTTTATTTTAATTGGCGAGACTCGGGCCATCAGGCTCGCTCTTCCGGCTGACCACGTAAATTCCGCTTCTTTTAGGCTTGAGGACATTTTACAAACACCAAATCTACAACATGGGATAGCTGTCTTCACTTCCCCTCCAAAGGAAGACGTACGAAGGATTTTTTTCACCTTTAAAAATACACAACTGTGATAGAGTTTGAACCGAACAACCCGATACGCTAACCGTTATGCCGCCGAAGCTGCAAAAAGAGGATACAGAGTCGTAAACTTCCCCCTTTACCAGCAATCAGATTTGGTTGGTTGTTAATGATTCCGAGCGCGCCGTCTTTCCCGTAAGTGTAGCGCATTTTTTTCACGGGAGGTGGCAATCTTCTCCCGCTGGATGGCGAGATCTGGCGCGAACCTACCATCGGCTAGCGGGATTTCCTACAACCAGTTATCCCCACCAGCGGGGTACCGCCCCAACCGGGGCAAGGTTTAAGCTCCCGACCGGTCTACTATGTGGTAGTGTGTGTAAGGGGTGAGGATAGGACAAGGACTAGGAAGAAAAGATCGCCCCGGCATGTGTGGTATTGTAGTTCGTGTAAGTGTAAGTGTGCGTAAATAAGAGGTGAGGATAGGACAACGAGGAGCAAGGAAATATCGCGTGCAGTCAGTTTAGTACGATTCTGCTCCGGCATTCACCTGGTGTTGATGGGACAAAACCACGGGAAACTACCGTACAGAGCAGCTAGCCGCAAAAATTCTCCACCAGACAGCGACTGAATTCGACCTAGCTTTCAAGCTAGTATCGAAACTCTTGCCACCGTCGGGACTCGAACCTAGGACATCCCGGTCAGAGGCACTACAGTGACGTCAGTTAATGCCCTGAGCCGCCTCTTCCGGTACAATAATTTAATTATTTGATACAACTGATAGTTCAGAGCAGTGCTGTAGAGGAAAAGTGCCTTCACGAGCTACTGGGTTAGACGCCTCTGGCACTGACCCACTCATATAGCATCACTATCCGTGGTGCGCTGCAATCGACTCCTCAGTCGCTTTGCATTGGAGCGCGCGTCCGTTCCTACAGTCGATGTGGGATTTTCAATACCCCGCGAACGGCGGTTGCATGAGCAATTTCATCGACTCCCATAAAATGCGCCCGGAGCATCCGAAAAGCAGTTTCGACAGCTGCGTTTGCAAAGACGGCGCCTGGCAGCGAACGGGAGGAGGTGGGGGGACGCGGATCAGGGGGAGAGAGGAGATGAAGGGGAAGAACAGAATGGTTGCAAGCGAAGAGGGGTGCCATATAAACCGCCTGCAAAAAATGAAAGCCCATTTTCTGAAGCTTAGCTGATACTTAAAAGCCTCAATGTTGGAGGATAAAATTCATCGCCGGTTTTTTTTTCTTTCAGGAAACCGATTTTTCGAGAGGAATGAAAAATGCAATGCTACATGCTATTATTTGTAAATGTTTAAAATCAGGTACTTTTTCAGGAAAAACTCAATACTAAAACGGTAGACCAATTACTTATATATTTTCAAGTTTTCCTATTCTCTCATTGAAACTACCCTTTTTTATGTAAATACTGTATTAAACGAATAACATTGCATTCTACATCTACTTATGTCGACCTTTCGAAATTGTTTTTCTTCAAACTTCCATTACTTCAGCCGTGTTTATCAAACTCTCAAAAACCTCTCACAGTATGGATGGTGGTAGCGATGACCATTAAGAGATAAATGGTGCTGAAACATGCATTATGATTCAAATGATTTACGAGCAGGTACGAGAATATAAACACCAAGTGAACCATGAAGAACCAACAGAACTCTTTAACTTTTGAAAAATCACATGACCCGAACCTGCAGCATTCATATCCAAGCATTTGGATGATCCTTCACTCCACTGAGCAACCGAGACTGCTGCGGCAAACTATCGACTGCGGCAAACTATCCTTGTTATCTGTTTAGATAACGTTGCTACTCATAACGTGCAATAAAAATATATATTTCTCTGAATTTCCCTTTATGACCCAACGCAAGCGTTACTGTTCCTGTCTTTCGTTACGGCGGATGTGATCTATTTCTGTTATTCTGAAGGTCAAGACGTTTGACGAACATACACGCCCCCTGCTGAAGCCAGAAATTGTAATTTTTTTACAATTGTACGATAGATGGAGTGGACTCTTGCCATAGGCTGTATAGTAATTACTAGGGCCATTATATATATGCAATAAAAACAGCGAAATATGCACATATATGTGAATATATTTGGTAATATATGCAATTAAAAAAGGAAAATATGCGAAATAGTGTAATGTAATATGTAAGTGTAGAAATAAATAAGAAGTGTAATATGGAAAATATAGAGACAGCAAAAAAATACAGAAATCATATAAATTGTTACAAGCGAGGAACATTAACATCAAAGGCTTAATTTTGAAGAATACTCATTTCTTAGGATAATTATGGGAGATGCAGTTTTTCTTCTACATTTTGACAAAATAAAAAAAATATATTGGTATTGCAACAAAAATATGACTTTCTCTCAATTGTAATAAAATTTAGAACCCAATTACTTAAAACTAGGAAATCTTTACTTAATGCACTTGTGAGCCAACGATATTTAGTTAAAAGAGAAATGTTCGTAAATTGAAAAAAAAATGGGACATACCTTGAACAAAGTCTATTGACCACTTGCAAAATTTTTGCAGTTGCAAGCAACCACCTTTTTCAAGTTCTCATACCCAAAAGGACGTCTATTTGGCCTCAAAATCACTTTAAACTGGCTGAATTCTCCCTCAACTTCAACAATCAACAGGTAACTTAGAACATCTTTTATTTGATCAAAGTAGTTGGAATAATACTCAGCTGCCTTCAACCAAGTACCCCACCTTGTGATGACTGCTTGGGGAGGGAGAGGTAGGTTGGGGTAATTTGTCTTCAAAATATCCACATGACTTGGACCCTTCAAGAATACTTTCTTGAAAGTTGGTATCAAGTGATCAATATCCCACAGTTTCTGCAAGACGATAAAAAGCATGAGCAAGGCAAGTTAGATGAAGTTTAGGATAAAAAAATTTTATCGCAGCCCCTGCTTTTCACATATAGAGAGCACCATCCGACAGAAATAGTATAACCTTGTCATGCTGAACTCTACTCGGCCAAAGAACACTCATTGATTCATTGAAATATCTTGAAATAAGGGGTGAATATGCTCTTTTCGCGGATGAGGGGTGAATATGCAACAAAATATGCAAATATGGTCCAAACATACAAAAGTGTGCAATTACGATTATATATGTGAAAATACGCGAAATAAAAATAGCTTAAATTGATTCTAAGTGTCACAAAACATAAAATTTGTTGAAACGAGATGTTGTAGTAAACAGAAAAAAATATTCAAATGCATATAAATCACAGCCCTAGTAATTACAGTGTAGGTAGAAGAACAAGGAAATCTCAATTAGCTATATTCTTCTATTTTGAAAATGAGACGATGTAAATAGTATCTACAATGTATTCCTACATTATAGATACAGTTAAACACAACTCTCCCATAAACCACATAAAGGTCACAGTTGTTGTTTGTTTTTAATCGGAATGATCGACTCTATATGACCCAGCGCCGGCGTGTTACTCTCTCACCAGTTAAGGGTTAGTAGGGAAAAGTACGTAGGTAAAAATATATTTCCACTGATACCTTATTCAGTACTGAGAACGTCGTATCATGTGAGATTGATTGATTGTTAGCAATTCCGGACGCGTCAACTACTGTGGTCATTAGTTCCGTAAGTGTAGTGCATGTTTTTTCATTTGGAGGTGGCCGTGTTCTTCCCCCACTGGATGGCGAGATCCAGCGCCGATCTACCGTCTACCAGCGGTGTTTTCCCCAACCAGGTATCTCCCACCAGCGGGGCACCGCCCCAGCCGGGACAAGTTCTAAGTCCCCGACCGGTCTCCCGGCATGTGTGGTAGTGTAGTGCATGTTAGTGTAAGTGGAGAGGATAGGACAAGGAAGAGAAAGGACAGATCGCGCGCGAACCGTGGCCCGTTTGTTAGGGTATTGCTCTTGCATTCGCATGGTGTTGATCGGAGAACCCACGGTAAGCTACCGATCAGATCAGCCGGCCGCTAGAATTCTTCTCCAGACAGTGACTGAATTCAACCCAGCTGAATAACTAGTGTCGAAACTCCTGCCGCCGTCGGGACTCGAACCTAGGACCTCCCGGTCAGAGGCAATGCAGTGCCATCAGTTGATGCACTGAGCCACCTCTCCTGGTCCCATTCACTGGAAGACAATGGTAAACCACTGTCCTCATCTCGTAAAAAGGGGAGCACTTGAAGGTTTATGCCTTCTCCCGCTCTTGCGCTCAAGGTCCGAATATAGCACTTATCACCACATTAAGCCTCACCGAGGGCAAATTTGATCTTTTCCCGGGAGGGGATGGTGAAATTTTGCTCCGCTTAATTTAATGACGAAGCGTCGCTTCCTTCGAATTTCGATCGGCTGTTTCGCTAATGCTCTAAAAATAGCGAGAGGAAACTGAGTTTGCGACGGAGTGTTGGGGGTAATGTCGACAAGGGTGCGTCTGGCGTGAAGTGATAATAAGGCGATGCGATGGCTGCCTGCAGTCACTTAGCTAAGAACCTCATTTTCTAGAAGCGCCGAAGTGGTGGAAGGGGGTCGGTCTGTATTTGGGGCTGCTGGGGGGAGATCCGCCTTTTCTCTCTCCTTGAAACACGGAAAGAGCAGATTTTCTGAAGCATTTCTTCGTTCTTCTAATGATTGAAACGCAAATTGTATTGTATTTTTCGTAATAAATGAATAAATTACGTGAATAATGTGAAGCTAGTACACATGCCTGTAGCAAAACTTATGAAAACGTTTTTTTTTTAAATCACAGTAAAAGAAATTCAGGCATGACATTTTAAAATATACAATTGGAAGATCACGATATATATTTAAATTAAATTAAATGATTTTGATCAATATAGAGATGTAAAATTGTTAGAGAAATGGTTATTTATATAGCAATATATCTAAGTAAAGCATTATTTAGGATGGTCATAATTCTCCCCATCTGAATTTGAGTGAAATACGAAACTTCATTTTTGAAAAATTGTTTAATTTCAAACAAACGCTTGTGCCATGTTGACTAGTCCTCTTGATTATCGATAGTTGCACTGTCTCTGATACTATAGGAATAGTGATAGTTATTCATCCAAGCAACTATAGTAGTTTCAGCTGCTCCAGCTTCAATGAGTGCGAGTGTGAGAGTATTCGATTAATGAGTACGAGGATTCAACGATTACGTGTGTAAGATTAAAGTGCACCTTTAATCTCCAATAAGATGTACCTTTAATCCTCAATAAGAACATACTTAGCAAATAAATGAGAATAAAGTCACACTTAAATCACAATTAGAAATAAAATAATAATCGTCGATCATTCGTTTAAATTATGTGAGTTCCACTTTTAACAACACGTAGATATGCGCTCGTACTCTATCTACAATTCTTCAAACTAGTCACTCACACTATCGATCACACTCCTCCAGGATTGTGGAAGCGTCAAATACTCTCAGACACATCACGTGTCATTGCTATGATAATGATTTCACATGTCCGAAGTGCATTCAGCTGATCAATCACTTGGTATTACCATTGATTACTGTAGATGTCAAACGCACGCGTATGTCAATGGGTATGGAGTTTTTATGTTGTTATTAAAGGTAAAAGCTCATATGAAGTGTTCGGATGTAAACATAGTCACCCACGCGGGAAGCTCGCGAGATAAGCAAGTGAACATTTTTGCTGGAAGGGGTTTAAGTGAGGTTCATAAAAAGATGACCACAGCCGAGAGACAACTATGCGTCATTGAACTATTTGAGAATCACAGCTCAAGGTCAGCAGATGGAAGCGTACGAAAATCGTAATATCACAAAAATCATTACTTCGATGGTTACCATTTTGACTCCCGAGCTTTTCATTTGTGACGAACAATTTATTTTGTAGTTTTCTCTAACTAGACATAGATAATTATGTTCTCAAAAGGTATATATTAAACGTCATCATTCGTATAGTGTGGCCATTAAATCATATGTTAGTTAATTTTGTAGTTATGTTAAGCATATACTATATTTATCCCCTTCATCGTGGCAAAAAATTAGTTATCATCGTCAAAGAGTTTTGAGGTAACTCTCATTATAGTCTGACGTGATGAGAACTAGCATCCATCTCAGTTCCCTTGTGCATGGCATTACATTTCTAAACGCTTCTTACCAACGGAATACACACTGATGGGGTGAAAAAACAGCACATCCAAATTTCGACCCAGATTTCATTTGAAGTTTCCCTCGTCGAGAAGACCATGGGACCTTACGATAAGGCGCGCCTTCTGGGCGTCTCTTGTGACTCCTAGGTGTGACTCATTTTCCCTCTTTCTCCGCAAGATGTCGGACGAGTTCATAACGTCCGATCTGGCTGGTCGGAAGGTGATGAAATGTCGTTACTCTGAGAAGTTATCGGTTAGATTTAATTTAACCAAGCGTTTAGCCTGCGGTATTTTAATGCCCCGAGAATATGTGACCCACTAAATATTTTCCGATCTTTGAAAACCTACCGCTCATCCCTGGATTGAAATGTGAACGAGTTGTTTGCGAGCCAGTGCGCTAGTCCCCACACCACCCGGACAGCACACTTGTATTGCTTAAGGCAATGGATCATGCAGGTTGAGGTGGTTCAGGGCATCAACTGCCGTCACTCCGATGGTTCTGTTTGGGGGGTTCTAGGGTTGGTGTACCGGCTGCCCTGATCGGTAGTTTTCCGTGGTTTCTCCGATCAATATCAGGCTGCTGCACCGATATGGGGAGGTGCCGCCCCCTCAACAATAAAGCCAATCCAAACCCTACAAAATAAAGTCCTCCGCACTGCTTTAAATGCCCCATGGTACATTTCTAATGATCAAATTCACAATGATCTGAAATTCCCTACAGTCGCCCAGCACATCGCCCGCCTCTCTGAAAGATTCTACAACAAGCTTCATAACCATCCCTCCCAACCGATTTTCTCACTAGGAAAAACCACTCAGCCTCATCTAAACCGCATCCCGTCCAGATTCCCCAAAGATAAATTCCGCCCTCCGTAACTCCTACGCTTTTTCCATATCATAAGCGCCGTTATCTCACCCATTCCACAAACCACCGCAATAATTCCCAAGCACCCCAACCTGATTTATTTTAGAGGAACCCAGTGGGGTCATCCTCCCTCTTATTTTTGTCTGTATATTATTGTATACATTATATAACCAAACAATTCTGTAAAGTGGCTATGTACGCTTATTTCAGAAAATATTTGAATAAAAAAAATATATCAGGCGGTAGCCGGAGCAGCATTTTCACAAACTGGTCAGGGACGGCGCGCAATCTTTTCTTCCTTTTCCTTGTCATATATTCCCTCATACAAGACATACTGTCAGGAGGCCAGTCGGGACCTTATAGCTAATGCAAGCTAATGCGGTCCCCCAATGGGGGAAATACATGGAGGTGGAATTCCTCCGGTAAGTCAACCTGCAAGTCAACGCCAGATCTCACCATCTAAACAGGAACACTACCGCCTCTCGAGATGGCTCAGGGCATGAATTGATGTCTCTGAAGTGCTTCTCAACGGGAGGTCGTATGTTCGAGTCCCAACAGCGGTAGGATTTAGTTATTCGACTAGTTTTAGATTACAATAGTTATTCGACTAGATCGAATAGTCGCTGTGTGGAGGAGAATTCTAGCGGCCGGCTGCTCTGATCGGTAGTTTTCCGTGGTTTCTCCGATCAGCACCAGGCAAATGCCGGAGCAGTACCCTAACAAGCAGACCGCGCGCGATCTTTTGTACTTCCTCCTTGTACTATCCTCTCCCCTTACACACACTTACACTTACATCTACAAAACTACACTATCATGTATGCCGGGAAACCGGTCGGGAACTTAGAGCTTGTCCCGGTTGAGGTGTTGCCCCGCTGTTCGGAGAAACTTGGTGGGATTGATTGATTGATTTTTTCGTGTTTCCGGGCGCGTCAACTGCTTTGGTCATTAGTCCCGTAAGTGTAGTGCATATTTTTCTCGGGATTGATTGATTTTTTGTTTCCGGGCGCGTCAACGGCGTTGGTCATTAGTCCCGTAAGTGTAGTGCATGTTTGTTCTCGGTAGATGGCAGTGATCTTACCCCGCTGGATGGCGAGATCCGGCGCCGACCTACCGTCGGCTTGTGGGGTTTCCCCCTAACCAGGACTCTTCCACCAGCGGGGCACCGCCCCAGCCGGGACAAGCTCTAAGCTCCCGACCGGTTTCCCGGAATATGTGGTAGTGTGGTGCATATTAGTCTAAGTGTACGTGTAAGGGGAGAGGAGAGGACAACGAAGAGGAAGGAAAGATCGCGCGCGGTTCGTAGCCCGTTTGCTAGGGTACAGCTCTGGCATTCGCATGGTGTTGATCGGAGAACCCACGGTAAGCTACCGAACAGATTTGCCGGCCGCTAGAATTCTTCTCCAGACAGCGACTGAATTCGACCCAGATGAAAAGCTAGTGTCGAAAATCCTGCCGCAGTCAGGACTCGAACCTAGGACCTCCCGGTCAGAGGCGCTACAGACTTGGTGGGAGAAAACCTCGCTAGTCGATGGTGGGGTGACGCCGGATCTCGCCATCCAGCGGGGGAAGATTATCGCCACCTCTCGAGAAAAAACATGCACCACATTTATGGGACTAATGACTTTAGTAGTTGACGCGCTCGGAATCACTATCAATCAATCCGTCCTTCGAGTTAAAAGTATCCACTACTCTAACAGGACTAACGACTACAGAAGCTGACATGCCCGGAAACATCAGTAAGTCAATCATTCAATTCACAAGGAAACTTCATTTACTTTCCCTCCGCCGTTTGTGCAACTAATGCAAAATTCCTTGGGATTCGTACTTGATATTTGGGCATTAGAATGTCTGGTAATGATATGTAGGGGTTAAGCGGCAACACATTGTTTTATAATACACGAGAGTTGTGCGGGTTGCATTTCGCATGACTGCCACCTTCGTGACCATTGGAATCGTTTATTATAATCGATCGAATCGTACGTGTGTGTGTACAATTACGAGGAAAAAAAGCACGTTTCAAAATCTTGCATCAGTTGCTCAAATTGTTTTAGGATTTACTGCTTTCAATTTCTACCTAAAAACAAATTAGATTTTGTTGCAAAATATTTTTTAATTGTCCAGATAATTTAAAGCATTTTTAATCAAATATACCTTCGCGATCACTATAATGTGGTCTATGGGAAGAAGAAGAAGAAGAAGAAGAAGAAGAAGAAGAAGAAGAAGAAGAATGCAGGTGTTGTTTTATTCTTCCTTTAAAACATGTGTAGGCAGAATCCACATTTTATGGGTCCTTGATACCAAAAAATTAGTTTGCGGCCATTTGTCTGTTCGTCTGTTCGTCAGTTTGTCCGTCAGTTTGTCCGTCAGTTTGTCCGTCAGTTTGTCCGTCAGTTTGTCCGTCAGTTTGTCCGTCAGTTTGTCCGTCAGTTTGTCCGTCAGTTTGTCCGTCAGTTTGTCCGTCAGTTTGTCTGCCTTGTCTGTCAGGCTTTCTGTCAGGCTCCCTGTCTGTCAGGCTGTCAGGCTGCCTGTCTGTCAGGTTGTCTGTCTTTCTGTCTATATGTCAGTCTGTCAATGTGTCAATCTGTCTGTTAATCAGTCTGTCTGTCTGTCTGCCTGTCCGTCCGCGTGTCTGCCTCTCCTCCATGTCTTTCTGTCTGTCCGTTTGTCTATCTGTCCGTCTGTCTCTCTGTCTCTCCGTCAGTGACAAATCTTACCGTCTAAACCGTAGACAGGATTTTCACCATAACTGATATTACTCAGGCGATGCTGGCTGATGCCGCAGCCGGCCACTACTCTTTGTATTTGAAAAGGAAATTTTGAATTTTGGAGCTACTTTACATGAAGCCCCAACGACGTTTTCAAAATGTTCTCAAAAATGGCTTACAATTTTTACTTTCTGGTTTTCATTTCAAATAGAGTATAATACGACTACAAAATTGGCGCAGAACCTATTTTCATTGATGGCTGTTTGTTCGAAAATTTTAAAAGTTTGAATTTTTTTTTTGCGTCTTCGCACAATTACAATATTGAAGATAGAGAGTTTTACTTCATTTTGTCTGAACAATTATTTCTTTAATTAATGTCACGTACATATTTTGGAATATTTTAATGGATTTTGCGCAATTTTGAGTGAAATATGAACAATTTACATTTATGAAAATGTCTCAGGTCCCAATTACATTAAACTCCCTGAATTTTCGAAAATTTCAAAAGTTACAAATAATGTGAGAAAGCATGTGCTGTTGTAGCACCACTAGTTATACCATAAGATTATTTTCAGGGTTAGAATAATTTTTGTCCCCTGCTTTTCATGCACTTGTGAATATCTCGCGGGAAATCAGCATTCTACAGCATTCTAGTACGCTCGTTACACCGAAACCGAGGATAAAAGAATAATGATTTCGTAATAATGAATGGTATCGTAATATCTACTTAACCTCTCCAGAAATGTCTCTATTATCTGTCATGAAAAGAATAGCTAGACATAAAATTCTTACATTCTCCATCAAATGTCGAAAACGTCGATAACTTGTTCTCTTTGATAGTTCATTATATCGCTAAAATAGTGTTGAGTAGACTTTTTAATCCTTTTGTTCATTGCATTTCAAGCAACAAACGTCACAAAAAGAATTGTTATGGCACGTTCGTGCTCGAAATACTCATAAATGGCTCGAACGTGCTTAGATAGCAGCGAATATCATTTGCAGCCCTCGTCAAGTTAATGCATACGCGAAATACACAACAATTCCGCAATTGAATGCAAATTACGCATAAAATGACGTTCAAATGCGTACAAAATCGTAATAAATTTTTCGTTATTTTGCATTCGTAGAATACCCTCTGCAGCAAAGTAATTCTAGGATATTTGACTTTCGTAATTAGACTATGAGTTAATATGATGAGAGGTAATTAATAGTTATTTATGTAACAAATCCTTAAAGATTACTACAGGATGTGTTACATACAATATTTTTTTGTTATTTCTTGTTAATCTAGATATTCAAAATAAACATTTCACACTTTCATGAGTTAAGGGCCGGTTGAATAAACGTTCGATATTCGTGGAATCCATAAGCTTATTGGTTCTATAAAATGGTATATAGTGGCAAAAAGTATTTCTATAACAACCAATAAGACTTATGAAACCTATAAAGCTTTCCACATCTTAAGCCCGGCATACACGATACACTTTTCGGGCAGATTCTCATACAGTTTCTATACGGAAACTTCAAGATCCCAAACTAGAAGAATAAAAGCCAAAAGTCGCGCATACACGGTCTGAACGATTTCTGCACGAATCACCACAAGCCGCCGCTAGGGGTCTAAAGAGAAACAACTGAATTATGCCGTCCGAGTACAGTCAGTGGTGGTATTTCTGCTTGTGCGTTCTGGCTATGATCTTTATTTGGGATTAATTAACCATCAGGAGCATAGAGAATAAAAATAAAAGGCGGGAATTGGGAAAAAGGAAGTTTATCACAATATATCACTTCACACAATCGCACTTTGACACACCTAACCACAAAATGGAAATGGGCGATTACTGTTAGTAAATGATTCTGTCGCTAGAGGCGATTGAGTCAAACTGTAGGCTTTCTGCTTGAAAAATTATGAACATGCTCATATAGAAAACGTGCAGTCTGCACGTTTTCTGTACATACAATCTGCACGAAAACTGTACCGTGTATACCGGACTAGGTCCTGAAACGGTTCTACTACTCGCGCATCTTTTCTTGAACGATGACCTTGCCTCCCCCTCCCCGGAGTCATAAACAGCTGAAGGAAAAAGATCGCAGCGAACAGTGATGACAATATTCCCAGCATTAAAACTTCGTTGGCGCGAAACAGAAGCTAGTCAAAGCTAGTTGCTTTCATAGTCGAGAACTTCTGTTCAGCTTTATTACCATTATCTAAATAAATGTCTGAGGCAGGTCCGGGACCTTCAAGCAAGGCACCTAAAACTCCTATATTCTGTCCCTGCTGTTGCTTACCCAGAGCGATGACCTGGCCGCACACCTACCAGGTTTGACTTTGATTTTTCCAGAGGTTGGCATTCCTGTAACTACTCTAGTGGCCGACTTTGTGACTAATACCCCCACTCCGCCCGCATTTCGTCAATCTATCGTTCAAGAAAAGTTGCGCGAGTGGTACAAATGCTTATATGTTCTACAAATAAGCAACATGGCGAGTCTGCGCACTGCCGCAAACAGCTGTTCGAGGTTATACTAAGTTATTCTCGGCATCCGTGAGTTGTGTAGTGTCGTATTTTCGTGGATTTTTACGTGTTTTACTTGGTGTGTAGTTTGAATTTTAGGTGTATTGTAGTGTGTTCAATATTAGTGAATGCTATATTCACTCATTTATTCTGCGAGTAATATTGTGTCGAGAAATAAGGATTAAATTTGTTAATGATAATATGTTAATATCTGCTATAGTATTTTCCCTTTTTCCTTTTTTGAATTCTTTTTCTCCAAGCACGGATATCGAACAATTTGAAAATTTTATTTCATGATATCAATAAACTTTCTTCAACCACAAGGAATTGTATCCCATGCTTACGTGTGTCATCCAACCCCTTTTAAGGATAAGATACTTTTGTACATGATACAATACGGCCAGAATGTATCATGTACTGTTGAATACATGAGTGCAATGAATGAAAAGAATAGTTTTTCAATTACGCAATAATTCAAAGATTCATGAGAATAGTTCAGACCACACTTAACACTTTGTACGATCTTCAATGAATCAAATTTGCACTTATAATGCTGAAATTCGGTTTCTTGTAAAGAATAGTTTTCAGCTGTGAAAAGATTTCTTCTCAATAAATAACCACTGTAGATTACAAAAGGTAATGATGAACCAATAAAGAAAACGTTTCCTTGTAATTGATAGTATTAATATCTATAATACAAATAAAATTTGAAAAATATAAATTATTAGACTTAAATTATAAAACTCGTGTCATATTTTAGTGCCTTTTTGCCAGCGGATATTTGACAAATTAAATGCCTTAACATTCAAGCTCTACTTGCATCAGAGTACTATTTAGTAGTTTAGATACCTAGCAAGCTACTTATTACTTGAATTATATTTGAATAGTATCATATGATGAATTATTATTTATTATTAATAATTGAATCAACAAAAATTAATATTTAAAATTAAGAATGGAAAGTAAATGAATTTATTTAAATACATATAGCCAATGGCTAATACAAAGAATTAATTATATTTAATATAAAAGAATTAAATAAAAAATCAAATTAATGGATATAATTAAATAAAACAAAATTGCTTAACTCTTTAAACGTATAAATTGTTATGATTCTCTACACGTATAGAGAAACACAACCAAACAAACACCACCGGAGCACAGCACACCCTAAAAACGTGCAAAACGAAACACAGAGAAAGCAGTATTCAATTATCGACTGAGTCGCCATCTATTCGTTGCATCTCAGCTCTTATAGAATATTTAGTTATAGATTCCATACATTTGCTTTATGCAACGGTGCATGGCCTATGGAACCTATACATTTTATTGAACCTATTGCTATGGAACCCATATGAAAAGCTTTATGCCACCGGCCCTAAGAATTGTTATTATTCTCGATGTTCTGTAACAAGGGTTATTGGTATAGGATCTTGGTAGTTTTCAAATAACAATCGCAGTGCGCGAAAGGACCAAAAGGACAAAGAGAGCAAATGGGTGTAAGTGGGACAAAGCAAGGAACGAAAATTGAAGACAGATTTTTCCTTCAAATGAAATTTGTTGTCCATATGTGGTTCTTTCAATAAGGTTATGTAGAGGTTTTTGGAAATTTTAGTAGTTTTCGTGCAATAGAGCGTGAAATATTTGGAATTTTCAAAAATTACAAAAACAAGATTTTCTGAAAAACGGCTACAAATGTTTTCTTTAAATGTTTGGTAGGGGTAGTACCAAATGCACCCTATTTGATGACATAAACGCCATATTGCTCTATTTTTTTGTTTTTTCCAAAAATTATAACAATGTAATATTGTTTACTTGTCTCCCACGTCGGTAATATTTACACTAGAGGCGATTTCTTGACATTATTATATTTATGAGTACATATGCTTTACATAATATCAAATAAAGTTTCTCGAAAACTCAACAGTTTTCTGTAAAAATGTGCTCAGAATTCGGCATTTTCAGAAACGCTCAAACGACATTTTCTCAAAAATAGCTCCAATTTTTTTCTTCAGATTTTTCCAAAGCATAGTGCTAATTGTACGGTTTAAGATCTCTCACGCCGTTCATATGCATAATTCCATCAATTTGTATACATTACATTTGTTAGTGAAAGTGCTTCAGATGACTTCAAATGTAGTTTTTCGAAAAGTCAATAGATTTATGTGAAAAAGAGCTTCAAATTTCGCATTTATAGTAATGCTTAATTGCTATGTTCTTAAGAACGGCTTCAAACTTTTCAATGAAAATTTCAATTTAGAACGAGGTTTTACTCTTCTTTACTATTCTTGAAGTAATATTTCGGTTGTACTATTAGGAAAGCAAAACTCTGTGAAAATGTCAACAAAAATGTACTTTGGGCAACGATAGATGACAGCTGGCCAGAGGAATGTAGTAAGACCTTAAAGCCAGACCACACCACGAAAATTAGAAAAAAATGCTATGAGAAAGTCTGTGCCATTCTGTAGAACCTCTAGCATTTACAATTGTTTTGGTACAGATATATTTAAGTAACAATTTTATAAATTATCATAAGTAATATCACAGCACTTCGAGTAATATTTAGTGTGACTATTTCACAAATTAAGACATTACATGAATGGAATGGATAATTAAAATTACACGAAAAAGAGAAATATTAATCAAAATTGTTACCAGAATACGTGAAACTTCCATTCAGCTCTGAATTATCCCTGCCTCTTGGAATAACTTATAATTAAATCAAATATGAATAACAGTTTAATGCAGAAAATGATTTCAATTTGTTTCCATTTTATGGTAATAAAACTTTCAAAAAACAATTATAGCAAAGCTATTTACAAAAACATTTATTAAAAACACAATTATTAAAGTTGTAGGAAGTTGAGTCTTCCCCATCTTGGTATTCCGTGGAAGTATTTGAAATGGAAGATGTAGTACAAGCTGAATTAGCTGCAAGATTCATCAACTTCAAATGGTTTGAACACACATGTGGACTCTTTGAAGTATTTTCTTGAATAATTTTGGTTGTAACATTCCAGAGAGTTTTAATAGAATATTCTTTGTACTCTTTGCCATCTCATCTTATGATAGACTCATTTTCTCAATTCAAATAACATATTGACAGAGGCCCAACATGGATTTAGAAATGGTCGATCTACAGACACTGCAATCTTCAGCTTTCTAAATGACATTGTTATGTATTAGGTCAGTTGGTAACACTGACTCCGGCTTCTCCCCCTCCTCCCGCCGGCCGGCACAACGGTAGCGCAGGAGTCTTTTTTATGTTCTCGAGTGGTGTTGTGAACGCGTGTGCCGCGCCAGTATATCAAATGTATCCTATAGATGAATAAAGTGCTATTGTTACGAGCTAGTGATGTTATTTATTAACCCACAAATACAACAGTGGTGTCAGGAGTGGGATACATAAATAACGCCGCGTTAAGCAAGCAAAAGTGAACTCGTGCGGAATCTAACCTCAACGCGACCGCGCCGTGACGAAGAAAAGTGTATCGCCTCGCGGGTTTATTCATCAGTGCACAAAGTTTCCCCACCATGTCAAACGCAGTTTCCACGGAACTTCTCCAAACTCTGTCGGAGATGATTGCTAACGCTCTCAGACAGTCCACTGCTCGAGACGTAGCCGGCAATGAGTCAGCGTCGTCAGCATCGCCTCGGCCACCACAGTTCGCGATGCCAGCATACCGCGCCGCCGATGGGACCACCGTAGGTGACTATTTTACACGATTCACCTGGGCGCTCAATTTGAGTAAGGTTCCCGAAAATGAACACGCGTCGTACGCACGTGTTTACATGGGCGCCGAACTGAACGACGCGTTGAAGATACTCGTAAGTCCCATCGACCCGGAAACCCTCTCCTACAACGACATCCAGTCCAAACTGATTAGTCATTATGATATCAGCCGTAACAAATATGCTGAAAGCATAAGATTTCGGAGCATGTCGCAGCAGGCAGGAGAATCGACTGCCAGTTTCACCCTCCGGCTGAGACAAGGAGCCGCGCACTGTGAGTATGGAACATTTTTAGACCGCATGTTAATCGAACAACTGCTTAAATGCGTAGAATCAAGGGATATGTGCGACGAGATTATTGCCAAGAAACCAGAGAGTTTTGCCGCCGCGTACGAGATAGCGTGCGCACTCGAAGCTTCACGAAACACGGCCGACGAGGTTAAAAATCCGGAGTTATCCCCGAGAAGCGAACCCACAAACCGGATTGGCTACGAGAAACCACCGGCACGGAAGAACAGCAATCAAAGGCCAGGCAACCAGCAACGACCCCACCAAACTACTAGCGACCCACCGCAGCATGACGGCCAGTAACACCGCGAGAACCAACAAGGATGCGCGGGGTGTGGAGGAGCTCACGCCCGTGGTCAGTGCAGAGTCCGTGACGCCAAGTGCTATACGTGCGGAAAAAAGGGGCATATCAGCAGAGTATGCAGGTCGTGTTCGCTTGCTAACCAGGTCTACGAATCCGACGACCCAGTTGATCAGATCGACGTGTTAAAAGTCGAGGTCATCGGATCGGTACCATCACCCAGGCGAGAAATGCTGGCTGTACAGATAGAGGGCACTACAGTCGACATGGAATTCGATACGGGTTCTCCTTGCGCGATCATGAGTCAAGAGAAGTTTGGCACCATCATCCCCAATTTCAAGTTGCGTAAGACAGGCCGACGTTTCGTGAGTTACTCACACCATCCTATTCGTTGCATCGGTTTCACCCGAGTTCAAGCTACTATGGGAGCTACGACGAAGATGCTCGACCTCTACTTGGTGGACGGCGAATTCGACACGCTCCTGGGCCGGGAATGGATCAAAGAGTTCAAGCACGAAATCGACTTCATGGAAATGTTCGGAGAGCCATCGTGCAGGGAGCAGAACCTTGCGCACCACATTTCCACCGACAAGCCGCTGACGCCGCCCAAGCTGTCGACCTCGGACCAACAAAAACTTGACGTTATCATCCACCGATACCAGGACGTCTTCAGTGATATCCCTGGGAAGCTATCAGGCCCTCCAGCGAAGATGCACCTGAGACCTGGAGCCACGCCTACGTTCGTTCGAGCACGAGACGTGCCTGTAGCCCTGAGAGATGCTTATGCGAAAGAGATCGACGCCAAAATCGCCAGCGGTTTTTACAAGAGGGTCGAGTATTCAGAGTGGGCGTCAACGACTCATGTCGTTGTAAAGAATAACGTAAGTTGAGAATCACGGGCAACTACAAGCCTACTGTCAATCCGCGAATCATTGTCGACGAACATCCAATCCCGAAAATAGACCAATTGTTCAATCGGATGCGCGGCGCCACCCTCTTTTGTCATCTGAATGTTACAGATGCATACACTCACCTCGAGGTCGACGAGGAATTCAGCGACGCCCTCACACTCAACACCCCTACCCATGGTCTGATTCGTCCAACTCGTGCTGTCTATGGTGCAGCCAACATTCCTGCCATCTGGCAACGTCGAATGGATACGGTTCTGCAAAATCTCCAAAATGTAAGTTTCTTTGATTATACCATAGTTTTTGCTGATACTTTCGAAAATCTGATACAGGCCCTTACCGCAACGCTGGAGCGTTTTCGCCAACACGGTCTCAAGCTCAACCGAGCCAAATGCAGCTTTGCAGAACCTGTTCTGGAAGCTCTTGGCCACAAGATCGATGCGTCAGGTATTCACAAATCAGACGCGCACATCCGAGCTGTACGAGACGCGCCGAAACCGACGACCGCAGAAGAACTCCAGCTTTTCCTGGGAAAAGCTACATATTACAGCGACTTCATCCAGAACTTGTCAACGAGGGATCGTCCACTCAGAGATATTCTGTTGAAAGACCCCCTCGTGTGGACACCTGAGGGTGTCTCGGCCTACCAGGATATCAAGAACGCTCTGATCTCACCGCAGGTCCTTATGCCGTACGATCCAACCCTACCACTTCTGCTGGCAACAGACGCCAGCAAAACCGGACTCGGCGCAGTGCTGTCCCACCGGCTCAGCAACAATCAGGAGCGGCCAATCGCATACGCCAGCCGGACTATGACAGCAACAGAGCAAAGATACCCCCAAATTGACAAGGAAGCGCTCGCTATCGTCTGGGCTGTGCAGAAGTTTTTCAACTACCTGTACGCTCGCCACTTCACACTCATCACGGATCACAAACCTCTGACGCAGATCCTCCACCCAGAGAAGTCGCTGCCAGTTCTGTGCATCAGTCGCATGGCCAATTATGCCGACTACCTTGCTCACTTCAATTACACCGTTGTATTCAAAACATCGAAGCAAAACGCCAACGCAGACTACTGTTCCAGAATGCCGATACTGACAGTCAATAAGGTTCGGAATGCAGGTCCGCACAGTGGGGAAGAGACAATGGAACATGACTTCGATTTGTTTACAGTTCACCAGGTTCAACAGCTTCCCGTCAGAGCTGAAACCATCGCACGAGAAACAAGGAAAGACCTGCATCTTGGCAGAATTGTAAAGTTATTGGAAGAAGGCCAAGACCTCGCTCGCCATAACTTCAAGGCACCCGAGGCAAAGTACACACTTGCTGCCAATTGCCTGATGTTTGAACACAGAGTAGTGATTCCACCTGCACTGCGAGAGGCCATCCTCAATGATCTGCACGCAGCTCACCTGGGTATCGTCAAGATGAAGGGAATGGCACGTTCCTTCGTTTTCTGGCCAGGAATTGACGCTGACATCGAAAAGTTGGCGAAATCCTGTACCACATGCGCTGCCCAGGCTCATGCTCCACCCAAGTTCCGCGACCACCACTGGGAGTATCCGAGGGCACCATGGGAGCGCATCCATATCGATTACGCGGGGCCAGTAGCTGATACTATGCTACTCATCGTTGTAGACGCCTACAGCAAGTGGCTCGAGGTCAGGCCAACAACCTCCACAACAGCAGCAGCAACAATTGCTCTGTTGGACGATTTATTCACGGCGTACGGGACTCCTGTCACAGTCGTCTCAGACAACGGCCGACAGTTCATCGCGGAAGAATTCAAGGCCTTTCTGAAGAACAGTGGTGTGAAATATCATAAGCTCATAGCGCCCTATCACCCATCGACAAATGGCCAAGCAGAACGGTATGTCCAAACGGTGAAGGACGCCCTCCACGCCATGAAGACCACCAAAGGAACGCTGCGGACCAACCTGAACGAGTTTCTCCGACAATTTAGGAAGGCGCCTCATTCTACCACTGGACAGTCCCCATCTCGGCTGTTTCTGGGAAGAGAGCTTCGAACACGTCTAAACCTGACAACACCCGAAGATGTTCGCACAAAGATCTGTCAAAAACAAAGGGCAGAAATGGACTCTACGTTTCGCACTCTTGAAGTGTGCCAGTCCGTCTACTTTCTATCCGGCAACCCGAACATGGACAGATGGCTTCCTGGTAGCATCGCAGCCCGCATCGGAGATCTACACTATGAGGGAAAACGGGTCAAGCGACATATCGACCAACTTCGGAAATTTTCAGAAGAACAACAGACCGCAGGGGACCAGGCACCGACCACCGACGAAGTAGGCGGAACTACACCCAGGCGACGACGGACCCACTTCTTCCAAACACCAGCAACCATAGCATCAGTTGAGAGGGCGCCAGAAGCTGCTCGTGCCAACGTGACTCCAGCATCAGTACAGACACCAGCTACACCAGTCACACTGCGAAATCCAGACCGAGCTTCTCATTTACTGCATACACCAATATTACCCCGCAGATCCACACGCATATGTCGTGCACCCTTACGTTATTCACCATAGTTGTAACCAGGATCATTTAAAAGAGGGAAGAAATGTTATGTATTAGGTCAGTTTGTAACACTGACTCCGGCTTCTCCCCCTCCTCCCGCCGGCCGGCACAACGGTAGCGTAGGAGTCTTTTTTATGTTCTCGAGTGGTGTTGTGACCGCGTGTGCCGCGCCAGTATATCAAATGTATCCTATAGGTGAATAAAGTGCTATTGTTACGAGCTAGTGATGTTATTTATTAACCCACAAATACAACAGACATACTAGTTGCTCTAGATCAGAAAAAAATCCCCATCAGCTTATTTCTAGATTTATCCAAAGTATTTGACATTATTGATCATCACATAATGTTATCCAAACTTGAAACTTTGGGAATTAGAGGCATTGCACATCAATGGGTAAAATCTTACCTTTCAAATCGTTGTCAAGTAGTCACAATCAAGTATGTTAGAGATAAAAAGATTTCAAGCCATTTTCCCCAACCTAGAATGATAAATTATGGAGTGCCACATGGATCAATCCTAGGGCCTATACTATTTCTCTTGTACATCAGCGACATGCCCCTGACTCTACAAAAGAACAAAATGGTCCTATTTGCAGATGACACAAACATTATTATTAAAGCAAATATCCAACAAACTCTACAAAAAGAATCACAAACAGTTCTAGAGGCACTAGTAAAATGGTTTCAGGAAAATAAACTCATCATTAACACCAGTAAAACTGTCTCCCTAAACTTTTGGAATCCACTCTCTAAAGAAAAGCCTCCAAAACAATTGATGATAAAACTCATGACTGTAAAAATAGCCCAAAAAACAACTTTCCTTGGATTGACTATTCAAGACGATCTAAAATGGAACTCCCACATCACAGATCTAAACAAGCTTACCAAGTTATGCTATGCCATCTACATCCTTAAGTCAAATTCTAACTTGGATACACTACGAACAGTGTACTTTGCAAATGTTCACTCGCATCTAAAATACGGAATCATATTCTGGGGAAATTCCCCAGAAAGTATTCACACTTTTATCATCCAAAAACTAATATTGAGAACAATGACAAACACTCACAAACATGAGTCCTGCAAACCACTTTTCAAAAAATTACAAATCCTATCACTCGCATGCATATATATATTTTAAATATTAATCTTCACAAAGAAGACGCTTATGGAAAACAAGGACTCTGTCACTCTAAACACTGAAGTTAAATAAATAAATAAACACTGAAGTTCATAACTATGATACTACATGGAAACGAAATCTACATGTCCCACTCTGTGCAACTTCACTCTTTCAAAAAACTACCCGTTTTGAACGCATCACACTATATAACAAACTCCCTCGAAATTTAAAAGCTTAAACTCAATACACACATTCAAAAATAAACTAAAAGCTTTTCTGTTAAACAATACATTCTACAGTACAAAAGAATACAGTACATTACTAGTATAAACACGTATCAACATCAATATAAACAAGTACTAACAATTTTTGCATATTCTGTTGCATGATTTGAAGCCCCCCTAGCTGATTGTTGGACACAGAGTCTGGACCCAGCCCAGGTATCAATCTCATGAAGTTAAAAAAATTCTCTTTATTATTGTTTTTCAACTTTTATTTTATTATTATTATTATTATTATTATTATTATTATTATTATTATTATTATTATTATTATTATTATTATTATCATCATCTAATCTTTGCTTTAGCCCGTTTGTTCCCATCTTTGTCTCCTGTCCCCAATGTCCCATTGTCGCATTTTGTATCTTTTTTCCCATTTTGTCCCTTTGTCCCTTTTGTCCTCTCGTTTTCTTTGCATTCACAGCCTAAAATATGTGTAATTTCTTCATTTGTAGTGTGTGTTGTTCATTTGCATTTTCTTTCTTCACAAAATTCTTGAAATTGGTTCCACACACTTTCTCTCATTCTTTTGCTGTTTCTCAACACTGCATCTTTAATAATAGATTCTATTTCATAGTTTTAAACATTACCAAAATGACACATTTTAATATTATATATATATATGCTCACAAGCTATAATGGACCTAAAACAATTGCTATCTTTGTCTTAAAAAGATAAAGTGATTACAAATAGTGCAAGTACAATTACAGCAGAGTGCAAATAGTAAACAAAGTGATAATTGAATTGTGATAGACATCTGGGATAGGTTTAATTTGAATATATTCTTGCTTAGCATTGGTTACTTATGACATAGACAGACATGAGTGAAACAGTTACAGAATGTAATGCCATTTGAAGGCGTGACATTTATCTTCCATAGTATGACAAGAAATTGATTCTGAAATTTTTGTCCTGTTTGCTCCCATGCTTCTTTTGACCCGTTTGTTCTCAGGGTCTCTTTTCTCTATTTGCCCCCATTGTCCCATTTTGTCCCCTTGTCCCATTTGTTTCTTTGTCTCATTTTGTCCCTTTGTCCTATCTTGTCCAAGCAGTTCACTCTTAAGTACACCTGTTTCTCTGTCATTACCTGTACACTAGTAGTCTACAGCATCTAAAATGCTACTGACATGTCAAATATATGGAAAAGAATTAACTTTTTTTTGGAGCAGCATAATTTGGCTGTTCTGAAAAGGTGCATGTGAAAACTGCAGCTTCTTTCTTCCTTGTATGCCGTATGCAGTGATGCCCTGTGTATGAGAATACAATAACAGGAATGAGAAATTGCAGATTAATCTAATGTAATATTTGCATTTTCAGCCTAAATCAAAACTATTTCATTGTTTTTGTATTTCTCCACTCTCATCTTTATCTAAAGGATCAATTGACATCTCTCATATCGTCAACGACTACTTAGTTTTCTGTCAATTTATGTGTATATTCATAAGTAGTAATATAGATATTTCTGTGAATGTGTACAATGCAATGTTCTGTGAAAACAAACACTACAAGTGATATAGCCCATGAAATGTTATGGAGAAACTTCACATGCACAAATTTATGAGGAAATATATCCTAATTTATCTCTCCAAAAATATTGATAAAAGCAGACAAAGCCTTCTAAAACAGTGACAATGTTTCTGCTGTGAAATAAGTAATGAATTTTCATCACATCCTAAAATAGGTAGATTTCAAATATTTTGATTTTAATTTGAAACATAAAATACATTAATTAATTAATTAATTAATTAATTAATGTTGTTATTTTTATGTATGTTTCATGTTGTTTAAAAGATATTTTAGAACATAAATGAAATATTCTGAATTCATTTTGGAAACACTCATAAGTAAATATTACTCATGCATGAGGAAATATTTATGACAATACATGTTTTGGGGAATGATGTTCATAACCATCCATTATGCATAAAGGCAACCTCATGGTCTCAGGTACAAGAGATTGGGAGATTGTGCATTCAATCCCAGCAAGATGCCAGAAATTTACTTCATGTGTTTTACGTCAGTGAGTCGATGGGCCGACTGCTATGATCATTGGTTTTTATGATTTCTCCGATCTCTATCAGCCAAATGCACTGGTGGAGTGACTGTGTGAATTTTTCGAGAAACATTTTCTCTTAATCCTTTGTTTCCTGGGCTAAATATTTTTCAAGTTTTACTAACTGGTTTCATTTCGGACCAACTAATTTGTTTCAAAATATAAGTTATACCTATTTTTTAATATTTTTATGAAGATAAGATTATGAATGTATGGTTATATTGTACCCACTCAGTAAATATAGGGTTAAACATGTCTAGGCAGAAACAATGATTTTGGCTAGACATAACACCTCTCATTCTTTCTACCACCTTCTTTCATCACAAACTGTTTTGTTTGGCAATATTAGTGAAGATTCCAGAAAAGTTGGAAGGTGTTTTAATATCAGTAATGTATGATATTTTAGGTGCACATATCTGAAAGGAAAAATAAAACCATAACGAGAGTAATATGTACATTCAACAGTCACATGAACAGTCATCCTGTTTAATTTCTAGTTGGAATATAATTCATTAGATTATCAATATATTTAAATTTATATATATGTTGTATGCACATATTGAACTAATAAATAAATTTTTGATTTATCATTATTTGGCACCAAGTTAGCGTGTAAAGTAAACATAAATTTGTTATTACTGTTTCTATTACAGTTGTTATTTTTGTTGTTAAAATCAAAGCCATATGTAATTGGGTTGAAAATACTGAGTTAAACTTGTTTTTGAGTGATATATGGCAGTAGTTTTCAATAATGACCAAATAATTCTATAATATTCCAGAAATAAAATGGATAATAATGAATTCTTTCAAATATTACGAATGAATTGGTTGGGATAATGAAAAATGTTGATTTTTAAATATACTGTCTCGTTTAGAAATAATGTGAATTTTAATCAAATAGAACCTCAGATTATTTCACTGTTCACAGTGTCTTCCAGTAATTGTTAATGGTTTTATTTGATTGTACTTCTAAGGAATTCTGTTGTCATTGATCCTAACGAAGCATTTATAACTATCTCTCGTTCCTCATTCCTAACTGTCTTGCTTCTAATGAAAATCGTGACCTGGATTTTTGGACTCAACTTTAAAAGTTTTACATGGGTTTTTGGTAATCATTGATCAGTAACATAACTAATTTTAATATTTACACTACTTCCATTTTCATTTTTTTCTTCCAAGTCCCATTATTAGACTTATAAAGGAATCCATTGCAGCTAGAACTAAGTAATGATGAATAGTGTTGAAGGCAAAGAGTAATGATTTAGAATGGATACAGAAAAAGTGAGAGTTTTTTTTTTTTCAATTTGCTTGACTTTTTAAATACAAATTTAAATTATTTACTTGTATTACTACAATTATTTATTTTTTTTATTTCTATATACACAATTTGTAGGCTTTGCTTACAAGACACTGAACTTTTAATGTTTATGGACGTAGATAATCTGTCTCCGCTTTTGCAAATTTTTGTCACCATCTTTGAGGTATTGAAAAAAAACTGACAGAGAGCACACTTAAATTCTAAATGAAGGGAAGGAAAAATAAATTTAAAAAAAGAAAGAAATTAAATTAAAGAAAGGAATAACAGAATTTGTTTCCCTCAAAATTTTATGAGTGTCCTCTTGTTTAGAAGGTTAAGTGAACCAAATATTGATTTAGTATCTTCTATTATTTTTGAGTCTATTTTCACACCTTAAGTATGAGATTTTAGGACCTAAAATTCTTGAGTTCTTAAGTAAGTAGGTAATAGTGACAAAGGAAGAGCTAAGATGAGACAACTAAGGAAAGTAGAGGTTGAAGAGAGCTTGTCTCTGGGCACCTCATTTTTTGATAGAGGCATTATAAGTATTTTCTTATATCATGGTATTGTCATTGGTAAAAGTCTTTTTCTACATTCATGCTTGTATTTTTGTTTTGGATAGAAAGACACTGATGCCAGAAAGATGTTACTAGAATGCTCTTTCAAAAAAATGTTGTTGTTTTTTACATAAAATTTGATTTATGTAAATCTCTGGCCTAGAATCCAACTTAAAATGAATCATTTTGAAAGTTAATTATTTTTTCTACAATTTCTATTTCTAAAAATGTTATTTACAATTTGGTGTAAACTTGGAAAATTTCTAGGCATATGTTCTTTATTATCTTATTTCAACAAATATGTATAATTTGTAAACATTTATTTAGTCTCTATAAGTTCTTTGGTTTGTAACATTTTTGCTTTGTTAGAATATTTGAAAATGAACCTTTTATGGCATATCACCTGTAAAGTATCAAATATGAAAAATCACTACTTTTCAGGAGTCTCAATTAATTGATTCAAACATATCAATAAGATCAGAGTTTTCACCATCATGTTCAAAAGTTTAATTCTGGGAATTAGAGCTAACACATTTACTAAGTCATTGTACTTATGGCCTTTGAAGCAACCACCAAATAATGATAAAGAGAAACTGGCTTTTGCAATACTTTACAGTTGACACAATGAAACATGCTTTGGCAAACAATTTTTTATTATATATGTTATGCTGATGATTATGTTGATTCTATTTGATTCTGTTATCTTCTGACTCAGCTACTGGTATGTGACAAAAAATCATTGTTTTTTAATACAATGTTTTCTTTATTTTCTCTCCTTTTCATTTATATTTGTTTTATATTTGTATCCTTACAGGAATATTTTCAATTTTTGCATTTGAAGGAAACCTAAAAATCAAGAGGACTTTTAATTGTAAGAATGTAAATTAGAATGTTTATTTAAACTATTGTTTGTTAATAATTGATAACATTATTAAAATAATAAACAGATATTAAATTATAAAACAAAAAATTACTCCACTGTTGTAAGTAATGTCCATACGTTAATGTTGTTGTCACTTTGAAAGCTATGACACTGACATTTCATCATCTTACTGTGGTCTCCCTCAACACTGAAGTGTAATTGCAAGATTTATTAATAATGTGACACAGATTTATTGATCATTGAAAACTCATTTTTGCTCTTGGGCCATGTCTATTAAGGTACTACCAGCAGGACAATTTGAAAATTATTTTATAAAAATATTTATTGAGTCTACAATGCAGTTTTAAAACTAGAGTGACAAATACAATTGGCAAATAGACAAGAGCCCTTTTGACAATAAGAATCACATTTTTCACACACTCTGCACTGGACTAGGTTTCATTTATTCTTTTACTGATGCCTAGGCAATCTGTCAGCCATGATTTATTCTGTGTTGAGGACAAGGTGCACTTTGATTCTGTTTGAAATTTTCAAATGCATTTAAATATAGGTTTGGAAGCCTTTTGTAACAGTACAACATGTCTTCTTGGCTATACAATGATTAACTAAATGAAGTGGTACCAATATATCAGTTTGGGTTCATTTGGAAATGGACCACTCATATGCATCATCCCCATAGGTGTGTGATAAGCAATGGAGCTTTCCCCCCATCATGGCATGATTCTGACCAAAGAAACCCTCAACATCAAGTTCATTAGTTGTTTTAACATTTTCTGGGTTGTTCTTCTGGGTAGTTCTTGATCCCAGATTCTGCCTATATTATCTTCTTGCATATGCCTTAAAGATACCAATTTCCTATGCCAATATTTTCATAAATATCTGGATTTTCAATAATCGAAGGAGTTTTGGCTTCTGAGCAGCTGAGTCCCTTATCTCCATTGTTGTGCAATGGTTACAAAATGTTTTGCATGGTCATTAACATATTCTGTGCTTTATTAACTTATTTCTTACTTTCTTTCTTATTCTGTGCTTTATTAACTTATAACATTAACTTATTCAGTGCTTATTCTGAAGAATATTTTCTTATGTTGCCCATGGGTTACCCCCTTCATCCCTTCTCTTAAGGATGGACATGAAAGAAGAGAAATGAATTTGTAGTTTATTATTATGTTTGAATGAGAAAACAATTACAGGATTATCAATTTCATTAATATATTTTTTTGAATTAATGGAATCTTGATTGTACCAATCAATTGCCAGTCTATGACTATTTTGGCTATTGACCCCCAATCAATCTCCTGATCATTATTGATCCCCTTCAAAATTCCATTGACACCCAATGGGGTCGGTGTTGACACCAATCCTGTTGGAAACCCCTGGTCTAACTGAAATGAAATATGTTTTACAATAGAGCAATAAATAAAAAAGAATAACTAACAAAACAGAACAATTTTCTAAATTTTACTAGGTCTGTCTGTTCTGGCATAACAGCCTCTGACAGAGGCTTACTAGTGGCATCCTAGCCTTGCAGCCATGGGTTAAGAGTTACGTATGGTTAGCACATAGGCATTGCTATTGTGGTCTTCTCAACCTGAGAAGTGAGCTTTCTAATCATCACACAGCAACAGATACTGGGACATTGCAAGGAAAGCACTCACGATAATCTGCCCTAACCGGAAATTGAACCTGGGATCACGTCGTGGAAAGCAAGCACACTGATCAGTGAGCTACCCATGGGGCTACATCTTATTAGGTACTTCCAGAAAAACATTCTAGCATTTCCACATAACTGTACACAGATGCATATCTTACCAGAATGCACCTGCTTTCACAAAAAGGTCTGAAACAGGGCTGTCAACTCATAATAGATAAATATGCCAGATTTTAATTTAGAAACCACAACATAATATTATAATAACAGAAATGGACATATTTTTAGAATCTCTCTAATGATTTAGAAGTGTAACATGCGATCTTATTTGAGATCGTTTCTGGCCCCAATAGCATAAAAATTAAATTATGTTGAAACAAGAAAACTCAAAAAGCTAAAAACTTTACAATACATACACATAATATTCAATAAAACTGGACAGAATTAACATAAATAAAAGGAAAAGTTTATGCAAATAATTTTTAATTTTGCAAAACATTATTTTGATTTGCGTTCACAAATGAACCCAAACAGAATTGAAGAACTAGGAGAAAGAAAACATATGAAGTCATTGCCAGTTTTAAGGATATTATTATTGAATGAACAATTCATTTCATTTCATTGGTAAAACATGGTATAAAATAATGTTTTATTTTAATAATTGAATCAAAATTGTTATCAATGAATTTCTAAAATGTTTTTGAACTCCTTTTTTAAGAAAAAAATATTGCCTTTGTCTACATTTATATGAATAAATCTTAAGCTAACAATTGTTCAATTTGGCTATTAGCCCTTTTCATTCATTGTCCTTTAAAACATATATAAAAATCAAACTGTTGTTAACCCATACTGTTTTCATGATATTTGGAAAGTAAAAATCTCAATAAAAAAAACAAAAACACAACGTAAATTGGTGTGCCTTGTCATCAATAATGAAGAGTATTTAAAAAGGCTGTGTGTGTGTGTGTGAAAAGGAGAGTTAACCTAAATTTTAAAAATGTAGCTAATAAATTTATGAAATTATTTCAGAAATATTTAACTAAGAATATGTGGGGAAACACAAAAGTTGAAAAAACATAGGTTTTTGAATTTTAATACCCTGAGTTAATAAAAATGTGTGAAACTTGTGTGTCTCTCAGAGTGAGATATTATAAATATATAATATATAATGTATTACTATGCTTTATAGGTTTGAACAGTGGATAATAAATAACTTAAATAAGGATAAATGCAAGGTACTAACATAGAATCGAATCAAATTTGGCACCTTTAGGACGCAGAACGGTGTTCATGTTTTTTCTTCAGTCACGTCACTTTTGCCATCTGTTCTTACGACTCTGAATATAAATTGAAATGCAAATGAGAAACGGAGTTTTCATTTATGTAAAATTTAAATCAATTTATAATATTTGTATACATATTTATTTAAGATAAAAAGTTCAAGTTTAACGTCTTAATATTAAGTCTTGAATTAACATATTTGTAAATGTCACTTTCCATGAATTGTGATGTTACCAGGTTGGTAGAACGAATACGAATACATGAATGCATTTGAAGCCCATAAAAAGGAACACCGTGACGCATGATATGTCACGTCGAAGGACCAAGTACAATTCTGGAATATTACTGCTGTTTTGTGGATTGTATGACATATTTTTAAGCAAATGATTTGTGCAATATGTGTACTTACATGCCACTGTATAAGCAAGCCAAAGAAATGTCACCTGTCATTCTCACGCAAGAAGTTTAAACGCGTTACTAGTGACAATGTATTCTATCGCATCAATATTGTTTGTGATTTTTCATAACTTCATACGCCGTGATTACAATATTGCCCATGTGTTGTCACTTCATTGGGATGATTGAAGTAAGTGTGTTTACCAATATTGTTCCTACTGATTCTTGAAATCCGCATGAGCAGTTTACCGGCATTCGCATAGTGGGAAGTTGCTTATCGAGTAAAAAGTGAATTGTGCTGCACCTCTGCTGTGTCAACGTTCAGCATGCATTGTTATAAATATTTTAAAGTTTAATAAATAATTTGAGTCATTAAGGGTTTTCATTAAATGAATTTTGAATTTATGTTTTGATTTTGTTAAAACAGCCTAGTGGCTCTGCTTTGATAGTTCTTATTCTGAATAAGGTTTTTTTTATATATATATTATTTCAGTTGTTAAACATGTCGAGTGAAAAAAGAATCCATGACCTTCCAGATGAAATTCTTGTAGCAATTTTTTCTTACTTGAATATAGAAGATTTGGCATTAAATATTCGCAATGTTTGCCACAGATGGAGAGCTGTGGTACAAGATTCAAGGATCTGGAGGTCTTTGAGATTCAGACCAGTTGATGAAATGGCTAAAGAGGATAGAATTATTGAAGTATTGAAAGGTTCTCCTAGTTTAAGATGGCCTGTGCCATGGTATTTGTATACTAGAAAGATTTTGGAAACTCTAATAGATTATTGTAAGGATGTCAGAGAACTTTATATTTCAGAAGTTGAAGACAATTTAGTTCGCAAACTAGTCAGAGAATGTCCCAATGTTGAATCTCTTGAAATAGATTATTTCAAATTTGAAACTACCAAATCTTTAGATATTATTAGTGAATGCAAGAATTTGAAGCATGTTAAATTATCTGGTTATGGTTCAAATGAGGAAGTCAACTTATTTCAAGCAGTGGCAATTGGGTGTCCACTTCTTGAATCTTTTAATGTACAATATTTTACACATTACGCTTCAAATGATCTAGTGTATTTCTTACAAACAAAAGGTAACAAAATCCGTGCATTGTCAATGCGATGCTGCTTTTTCCATGAACAGAAGTGTGTAATTTCTTCCATTAGTTTCTGTACAGAATTGGAAGCTTTGACAATTGACTCGCATGGAAAATATGAGGCGTATAGTTCTGAAAATGAGGTTGCATGGAATACAACTGATTTCATTATTTATTTTGTTACAAATCCTGTTCATAAACTGAAAAAACTAGATCTTTCATCTTTTGGAAGTTTTGATAAACAACTTGCCAATGCAATTTTTGAGAATTGTATCAATTTGCAGATTGTGCACTTTGAAAAAATTAAAGGTCTAACAGATGAATGCCTCGAGTGCATATATCTACTAAGGTCCATGACTTCATTAATATGTGATCATTGCTCATCTATTACAGATAGAGGTGTATCTTACATTGTTAAATGCACAAATTTGAAATTATTGAGTCTAATGGGATGTACCAAGTTAACTAATACAGGTTTTGTGCTGTGTTTTGATCTCAGAATGTTGGAAAAGTTGGTGCTGAATGTTCCTCCCTTGTACTTTGAAGATATAGTAATGATTCCAGAACTCTTAAAAAATCTCAAGTACTTGCACATTTCTGGCAAAGATGGTATAGATGAAGTTGCTCCTAATTTTTTTAAGCAAATGATGCCAAAGTTAAATCTGGTCATTTCGAATTCTGAGTAAAGTAAATCCATGTAATAGAAATTATAGTGTAGGAATTTTGAGATCTATATACTTAACATAGTAATTTGAGGGAATAATGAAACAAAATGTACAAAATGTTAAATAATTCAATAATTGAGATTCCAGAGATCTGTGTTTGTTTCAAGGGATTTTTCACAGGGTAATGACTTTTGAATAATTCTTAACTTCAATAATTTACATTCTGAGTGTTGGAAGAAAAGAGAAACCATGAACATTTTTTAAAGTAACCATTTAATAAACATTAATTGGTTGTACTGTATTCCTGAATAATGTAATCGATATTATAAACAGTAAAACCTGTTTAAGGCTGAATATAATGGCAAGTATCGGTCATGTAGAGCATCGCCAAAAATGCATTGTTACTTAAATACATTTTAAATGTAATTTTGAGAATGAGACAATGAAAATAGAAAGTTTTGTATGTCATATAAAAATTGAAATTGTAAGAGGAAAATGGTTAACTGAAAAGCATAGAGAAATTAATGCACACACATTTATTTCACAACACATTCTCAGACCAAGGGGTTTAAGATTTTCCAGAAAGAAACCAAACAATCAAATGCTCTGTGTCACCAGAGGGTAAGGAAAACTGGTGTTCGGTCCATTGTCAATTGATGTGAACTTGTATGCTATGCCTTTTCCAAGATACCAGAAATTTAAAAATAAATTTCTTTCTTATGTGGGCGAAACCACTTGTAGTTCTCTAAAAATCATTCCATAAGTGCGTTCGGCATATTTCCAGTTTTGAGACGCCATTTTCTTCAATAAATTTGTTTTGTTCTCAGACTGTGGCTTAACAGGTTTCCTTCTTACTTTCTTGTAGAGGTTCCATCATAGACAAGTTTTACTGTACAATTTGTATATTGCTGTGAGTTTACAGCATTTGAAATGACTTAAAATGCTGTGTAGACATTCGACTTGTACTGGGTAGATCTGGTGTAGATTTTTATGAAATATGTGGGTGCAGCCTATCGTAGCTGGCAGATTATTATTTTTTAGTAATACCTCTGCATTTATTTTTCTAGAGCTTTTTAGATACATAGCTGTAGAGACTTTTCAAGATGTCCTTATTTTGAGTGCATAAATAGATATAAATGGTTCCAAGTAGCAAAGGAAGGTTTTATTTTTGTACATTGGATATGGAAAGAAATTTTCAGAGGTTATATAATTTTTTAATAAATTATACACATGAATGACTTGTGTGATACATTGTTATCTTTGGATAGTATATTTTAATGAACTTTAACTTTGTTTTGAATGTAGAAAGAAATGTTCAGAAGTCTGTATAAGTTTTATAAGAAATTATACACATAAATGACTTGTGTAATATGTTGTTATCTTTGGATAGTTTATTTAAATTACCTTTTTTACTTTGTTCTTGTATGTTTTACGTATTTTGGTATAAAAATATTTACTTTGCCGAAAATAATTTTATAATTTCAATATTAGAAATCGAGAAAGCAAACAAGAAACTTCTTAAGATACTCAATAGTGTACATTGGTGCCATTTGACTCATTAAGTGTTGTATTCTGCACATGTGTTATCCATGTTGTTCATAAATTCTTAAAGGGATAATTAATTACTCTGTGAAATATATCAATAAATGTTTTTGTGTCATGAAATATGCCATAATAGTCCTAGTTATAAGAGTAATGTACTATAATGTTTTGTTTTCTTGTCTGTATGTACAAATATTTATAGATTAGTCAATGAGTAACACTGATGCAATATCATTGTCGTTTGATTCATATTTTATTTCATAAATATATTTGTACCTAAGTGGTTGTTTTTTCCACCCATCTGGTACAATTTTGTGTACTTGGTTTCTAAATGAAGTTTTTAGAAAGATTATTTGTCATCTCTAGTCCACAAAATTCGGGTATTAGTTTTGGTTTTCATAATTTCCAAGACAATTTATAACGTTGAATGTGATACCGTTACCATATGGTGTCTGATGTAGGTACTACCATGACTTAACAAGCCATGGAAATAATTTTGGTGTTCATTTTGTCAGATCTTTTAATCATGGAGTCACTTATCACAAATTAAATTTAAATGAAAGAATAGAAAAGAACTTCAATTTGTTGCACAGTGTCATTGTAAAAGTATTATTCAGTGTTTTGTGGAAACATTGGGAAAAAATATTGAAATAACCATGTTGTGTTCAATGTGGATGTAAACTATTTTGTGGGTGTACCTGAAAAAGAAATATTAATAAAATGATATGAATATTTTATTCACGTATTTACTTTTAGAGTTATCAGAAAGAATATGAATGGGTCCGAAGACTGTTAATCTAAACTGCTATTACTTCAAAATGGGCAGTCTTATGATTTGAAAACCTATTAAATCTTAATATTGTTTCTCTTTTAGAAAAATGTTTGAACTTTTTCTCTGAATAATGCAGCATTATTCATAAAGTTTTATCCAGGATTATGAACTGCTTTTTAGAAAATGCTGTGTTTATTTAGTGATACAGTGAAACTTGGATTATACGATCCCCAAGTAGTCCCGGCAAAACATCCATCACGGCCGTCTCTAGCAGACGGGTAGAGACGACTGTGCATCCATATACGTAATGTATAATTTTCCTCAATTTTACGTATTCCTCGATTTTGCGTCTGACTGGTCCTCCTGGTATTGAAACCCTGATATTAAGATTTTTGCGCGTCAGGTCTCTTAATGTTGACGGACATTCTGAAAAAAGGTGGCAATGGCAGTGTCAGTATAGGAAAGGGGCTGGGCATACATATAAATGGTAGTACGTGTTTTGCTATTTACAAATCGGGATATATCTATGTGAATGTTCTGTTTTTTTATGAATGGTTGGTTGAGTAATTTTCCAGGACTAAGACCACATGTTTCGTTTCGAGTGTGTTTGTTGCCAGTGATAAGTCAGATGGTGGTTTGTACTTTCTCGGTACCGCTTGTGCAGTAGAGAAAAAATTATGTAATGCTACGGAAAAAAGAGGGGGATTTTTGGCAGAAAACTCTTTATTGCCGGGTCCTGGTAACGAAAAAGTGGATAAATCCAGTAGCTAAATTTAGGGGGGGGGAATTCCTTAACGTGGGGGAGCCAGAATCCATGTTTTGAGGGTCCTTGATTTCGAAAAATCAATTGACCCCAAACGTCTGTCCACCCGTCTGTGAACAACGCTAGCGGCTAAACGGTTCCGCACATTTTCTCCAAAATTTATATTCCCGTATCGGCGTGGCTGATGTCGGGGCCTCTTGAATTTGAAATCGATATTGTAATGTTTGGGGTACTTTACATGAAGCCCCTGGGACATTTTCAAAAAAATGAGTCCATCGTTTTTGATTAAATTTTGTTGTTGGATAATGTGAAGGACGTTTTAAGAGAATGGTGCATGTCTCATGTTCGTTGAAAACTCGGATTTTTCGAAAATTTCAAAATTCAAACTTTTTGCGGGGTCTTCGTACAACTACAATTATGAAGATAGAGATATTTTTCTGTAATGGAATCTGTTCCTTAAAGATAGATTTTGAAGTAAGGTCACACACAATTTTTCGAAAATTTGACTTTTTCGCGTAATTTTGCGTGAAAGTACGGGCAAGAAAGTAACGTGCTATTTGAGCGCCACTAGTTACTATTTATTTCTTTTCAATTGAAGTTTTAATGTATAATTTTTAGAATTATAAGGTGTTTTAGAACAAAATCTATTGAAAAAAAAATTATTTCCTTGATTTTACATTTTCCTCGAATTTACACTTTCTTTGACCAGTCCTTAGAGAGGCGTAAAATAGGGTGTTTCACAGTATTTATGATATTTTCAGATCTAAGCTATTCTCTATTTTGAAACTTTTGTTTAAATGTTGCATCGGGAAAGGTGACAGTTCATCAACTGATGTCACTACAGTGCCTCTGACAGAGAGGTCCTAGGTTGGAGACCCGACGGCCGCGGCAGGATTTTCGACACGAGCTTTCAGCTAGCTCAATTTCAGTCGCTGTTTGGAGGAGAAATCTGGAGGCTGGTTGCTCTGATCGGTAGTTTTCCGTGGTGTCTCCGATTAACCCCAGGCGAATGCCGGAACAGTACCCTAACAAACGGGCCACGTACCGCTCACGATCTTTCCTTCCTCTTCCTTGTCCTATCATCACCCCTTACTTACATTAACATGCACTACACTACCACACATGCCGGGGGATCGGTCGGGAACTTAGCACTTGTTCCGTCTGGGGCGGTGCTCCGCTGGTCGGAGATACCTGGTTGGGGGAACCCCGCTAGCCGATGGTAGATCGGCGCCAGATCTCGTTATCCAGCGGGAGAAGATCACTGCCACCTCCCGATGAAAAATATGCTCTACACTCACAGGACTAATGACCTCTGTAGCTGACGTGCCTGAAATCACTAACAAGCAACCAACCTTAAATGCTGCTTTTATACTTTTTTCATTTCTCCTTTCACTGGGGTTTGCAGAAGAGGGAATTAACTTGTCAATTACAAGAATTGGGGCATAAGCCAAGAACTCTCTCTTTTTGAACTGAATGTTTTGGTCCATGAACAAAGAGCATGAACATTTAATGAGACACCAAAATTTCTCAGATTTATTAATATATTTGAACTGACAGTACTTGTTTGATGTTTCAAAGGATTATAGCGTATACATGTTCTCAGCATTCCAGAAGCATAACATACCCATTATACGAATAAAGGCCACAATTAGGCAGGGCATTATTTCCAAAAGCTTCACCCAGTTTCCTTTTGCATTTCTCCCATGGAGAACAGCTGTCTTGGAGTATGAGCCCTGCTCGAAGTGGGTTACCTTCATCTTGCAAAGCAGTAGTCAAAAAACTGCTTCACATTGCTCTCGATGCTAATAGAGGCTGTCACATAGCCATCTGTTGTTGTGAACGCACCTTAGAGCAGCATTTTTTTCACAAGACGAATAAACTCTGTGATCCTAAAACATTGCTGTTAGAAAAAAAAATTCCATTACTTCTGCCTTGAATTTATGTACAAACTATTTCTATATTGTTGTTTCAGGCACATAAGCAAATTCAAGCACAAAGAGAAGTAAATGACAGGATTAAACTATTTAACCCATGAAAATTCACTCTAAAATTTCATTGACTCTTTGATGTTGACTCACAGCACATGGAGCCTTTTGCAATTGAAAATTATGAGAAGGTGCGATATTATATCACAATACAGCACTCATCTACCAATAAATAAGATTTTGACCACTGAAAATTTAGAATTTATTAAAACATTGAAAAATTTGAAAATGTATACCACTTTCACATTGGGAACATAATTTTACAATTCAGTACAGTACTTATACCAGTACTTAATTTTAGTTGTTGTTGTTGTTGTTTTTCAAGTATTTGAACATTGTAAAGGAACTCGGATAAGAATTTATGTCGTATTTTCTAGTACTCTGTGCAAAATACGTATTGCATTGAATACATGTCTTTTCAGCGTCAAGATTTTTTTCACCTTGGATATACATATGACACAGATTTCTCTTTTTGTTTTCTTTTGGATTCATCAACAACTCGTTGTATTGGTGTATTATTATTATTATTATCATCATTATTCCTTTTTCAAGTATAGGTAATTCAATGTTTGTACTGTTATAATTAAAATTTACTTCAAGTGGTTGAAGTGTTTGTTCAATGTTTCAGAAAATGTTTGTTTCCGTCATGGAAAATAACTCACATTCTCATATCTTAACCCTTAGACTATGCTTGGGGTCTTTTCTTACCTGAGATGCAAATATTTTTGCAACACTTGAAATTATTCACATGAACTTCTCCTTTTAGATATGCTATTTATGTGCAGTTTTACATGTGTTGTAAACTTTTCATTTTTTAATTTTTCTTTTATTTATTTATTTATTTATTTATTTATTTATTTAATTTAAGTAATTTGATTTTTATGCAGCTGGGGTCAGAAATGCTCCCTAGTATATTTCACATTACACATCTAAATTATAAGAAAAATTCTAAAAATGTGTCCATTTTCATTTTATAATATTATGTTGTTGCCTCTGAATGATATCATCATTAAAGTTTCTAATTTTGATGCCAACAAGTTTGTGTTTTAAACAAATAAAATCATTGCAATAATCCCCAATGCTGGGGTTTGAAACATCTCTTATTAGACAAATGTTATTTTTCACATTTAAAGTTTTGCTAACTCAGGTCAAATTAATGAGTTACAATGACTGGATGTGATCAAATAAGGATGAACTGTGGAACAACATTAATGAAGCAGTAATTGAAAAAGTCTAACCATCTAGGGATGAGCAAAAGAAAGTGAATTTTTAAGAAAAGAAAATTTCAAAATGTCTTGTAAAATGAAGCAAATTTAGAATGTGTATAACATTCCTTCATTTACATAAAATGGCATAAACTAACAGAAATTTAACTAAATACCCCTGTAAATCCAATTTTTCCACTGTTCATATTTTTTCACTGTTCAAAGTGAATATTAGTCGCATTAAAATAATTTTTAATTAATTCTTGGAAAAGTTTCTATTCTGAAAATGGCACAACATCCTTGAATTTCAGTTTACTGATTTCTTTAAAATTTGTTATCATTATTTTCAAACCATTTTATGGCAGCAAAACTTAATACATGTACTTTTTAAGCATCAGTACACTTTTGATCTTCTCTATGAGTATTCTTTCAACAAATTCCAGTGTCAGCTTTTGAAACATGCCAATTTCTCAGGTGTCAATGAAGGTACACTCTTCTTAACATTTTCAAAATTAATAAAAATATGTTTATACCTTTTGTTTAAGCCTCAGAGTCGTGTGTACAGTTTGTATCCCACTATATGTTTTCTATTTATTTACATGTATTTGTTTAACTATCTGTGTGGCAGTTTGTTTCTAGCTTCATATTTTCCCCTAAATGAAAAAGTGATCACTATAAAAAAATGCAGCTATTCTTGCTGAGAATTTTTTCCCCTCGTTCAGGGTTTTTTAGTGCTACATGAAACAAATTATCGAAAATCTTTCTGTCTCTTTAGGAAATAATAGGATAATTTTTCAACTGGCAATGTGTTGTTAATCTGGTATCTCAAATTACTCATGAATATTATTGCAGTATATCAACTGGAATTTGGCTTGTGTGACTCTTCTATACTAAACACTTCAGCCCAGAATGCATGTCACCGGGTGAGGTGGCTCAGGGCATCAACCGATGTCCCTGCGATGCCTCTGATAGGGAGGTCCTAGGCATGGGCCCGAAGGGCCCGGGCTCAGGGCCCGCAATGTTCAAGGCCATCCAATAGTCCTTAAACAAATTATTCAATAATAAATTTTCGAAATTAAAATAAAAAGTCGTATAAAAAAGCGGTGAATGGTTACACTATATCAGGGTGACCACATTCTGGAAAACACAGGGAAACAGGGAAAATACAGGGAATTTGAATCACAGGAAAAATTCAGGGAAAACTCAGGGAAAAAAATTTTACATTGAAAAAAAATTTTTTTCGTCAGATTGCAGCTACTGGTTGTACTAAATTAACATTAATTATGTATGCATGTGCATTAAATCAAAGAATCATCTTTAACTAATTATTTAAAGTTTGTTAGAAATGTTGTGTCATTTAAAGTCATAAAATAACATACAATCATTAACATCGTCAACGTTGTTTAGTTGTTATATTTGAAAATTCGCGCTTAAACAACTATTGGTGGACTTTGAAGATTTCGGCCTAAGGCATCCTCATGTACTTATGTGTCGTGCTTAAACTATAATTGGTGGACTTGTGTATTCGGCCTATGCTGTACTTATTCATTGGTTTGAGATGGTCAGGCTGTGAAGCTGCCATAAAAGACTAGCCGATTCGAATCCAAATGTTCGAATGTACGAACACCCCTACAGGTAAATGAAATTTCTTGAGCTAAAATTAGCCAAATAACATTAACTTTTAGATAACCTAAAACAATAGCTTTTAGATAACCTAAAACCGATATTTCAATCGTTAACATTTAAATTGTTAACGGTTAACAGAATTCAAACATTTTTTGAATTCAGTGTTTACCACTTATCATGGATGGAACGAAATTTAATCCAGAGTGGCTTCAACCACTCAAGTATCCGGATTTTCATCCTTGGTTACAACAAGTGCCCGCGAATGCGAAAAGTGCTTTTTGCAATGCGTGCCAAAAGAAGATTTCCCTGAGCAACATGGGCAAGAGGGCTGTCACTAGCCACATGTCCGGACAAGTTCATAAAACGAGGATTGCTGCAGCGAAGCATTCAGTTAACATTTCAGCATTTCTGAATCCATCTCGGGAACAGGTGATTTATATATATATATATATATATATATATATATATATATATATATATATATATATATATATATATAATGTTGTCATTTTGTTTGTGCAGTTGTTTACACCGTACATTACATTACTGCTGAATAATTAATTTCTTTCCAAAGTAATTAATACTTTAAAGTTTGCTTAAAGTTTAAACAATGTTAGCATTGAAAACAGAGCATTATCACTATTAAACTGCGGATTATATGCTAATGCATTGATTTTGTTTACGAATATGTTTTTATGAGAGTTTTAAGGAAATAAGTTTCATAGAATTTTAAGTCGATTCGTGCATATTTGCATATTGTATTTTTATTTGTAAATCTTTGTATATTTTTGGAATATGATTAGAAAATATTTTTTACATATTTTAGACCTTTTGGAATATGCTAAGAACATGATTTGTTACTTTGATTGACGTGTAGAATGTGTCGCATATTTTTTGCATATTTTTATATACTGTTATAGATCAATTCAAGAAAATAAACATGTTTTTCAAACGATTTAACACATTTTTAATGAATAGTAAAAGAGTTGCATATAATCCGCACTCTAGTCATTATTATAGTAATTGTGAAATTCCACCGATTACTGATTTGACAGTTTTTTTGTCCTTACGAGCTTCGGAGTTTAAGTATTAACTTAATTCTAAAACGAAACTATTATTTTCAGGTAGCAAGTCGATCCGTATCTACTCTAGAACCAGACTTAGGCGTCAGTTCTGCGTCTCTGCCTGCTGCGACCGCCTCTACGTCTAAGGTCGCTACCTCCCAACTAGAATTCCGTCCTGAAACCGACGTTAGACAAGCTGAACTGCTTTGGGTCATCCACGTAATCAGCACGAAAGCAAGTTTCCGAGCTCAAGAGGGAATCTGCAAAATGTTCAAGAAGATGTTTAGAGACAGCCGCATAGCATCGGAAATGCAACTGAGTCGGACGAAAACGGCATACCTTGCTAGTTTCGGTCTCGCTCCGTATTTCCACCACAAGCTCACCGACGACATAAGATCTGCGAAGCACCTAGTTGTATGTTTCGACGAGTCCTTCAGCAGGATTACAAAGCAGCAGCAGATGGACCTGGCCGTTCGTTTTTGGAACGAGAAGACGAACGAAGTGCCAACTCGGTATTGGAACTCATCGTTTTTAGGACATTCTGCGGCATCGGACTTGTTGCGGGGCTTCAAGGAGGGTCTTGGAGATGAAATCAACCAGCAGAAAATCACACAGGTGTCCATGGACGGGCCACACGTGAACTGGGCATTCCTGGATCTGCTCAAAAAGGACATGTCGACGTGTGAAGAAGATCCCAAAATAATTGACACAGGGTCATGCGGCTTGCATGTAGTTCACGGCGCCTTCCAGACGGCGTTCAGGAAAACTGGTTGGGAGATCGACGTTTTTTTGAAATCCATTCACAACGTGTTTAAAGAATCCCCTGCACGCCGCGCTGACTTCGTTTTCATAACGAAGTCTACAGAATTTCCTTTAAAGTTCTGCAACTGCCACGTCTCGAAAACGTCTGTTGGCTCGAAAACGTATCCACCTGCGAGAGAGTAATCAAGATTTTGCCTCATCTGAAGTTGTACTTTACGAGCAAGAACGTGAAGTTACCAGACACATACTCCGTGAAGAAGTCAGCAGAGATTCTTCAGGACCACCTGTTGCTCGCCAAGCTGAACTTTTTCCTGACGATGGCTTGTGCTTTTGAGCCGTTCCTGAAGGAGTTCCAGACGCCGAAGCCGATGTTCCCGTTCCTGCACTCGGCTCTAGAGGACCTAACTCGGGGGATACTGGAACGGTTCATAAAACCCAGCGTGCTGGAGGACGCCAATACTGCGTACAAGTTGCTGAACATCGACACCAAAAACGTTGACAACGCCGTGAAACTTCGACAAGTGAAGATTGGTCCAGCTGCCAAACATTCGCTGGAAGAAGCTCGTGTAAAGAAGGTGGACATGGACAAGTATAGACTGGAGGCAAAGAACTGCCTGGTGCAAATGGTTGGAAAACTGGTCGAGAAAAGCCCCTTGAAATATAAGTTCGTGAAGGCCGCTACTTGTCTTGATCCCAAAAAGATAGCTGCCAAGGCTGAAAGGTGCAAAACTGACTTCGAGACCTGCGTTGGGATGCTGCTAACTAGCCATCATGTTACGAGCCTTCAGTCTGATCGAGCAATCATTCAATTTAGCCGCTTTGTCTCGTCCGTCGACAAGACTGAGCTGAAACGGTACGATCGACTCGCATGTCAGCTGGACCATTTTTATGCGAAACAACTGAATGGCTTGGCGGAATATAAAGATGTGTGGCAGGTTGTCAAGATCATCTTGATATTTTCGCACGGTAACGCCTTCGTAGAAGGGGGATTTTCGATCAACAAGGACATGTTGGTGGAGAACTTGCACGAGGAAACTTTAATAGCGTTGAGGAGAGCTTGGGATGGGATTCAAGATGCAGGTGGCGAGCATGCCATAGTCGTCGATCAAGACATGCTTCGCTATGCTCGTGGGGCCAGAGCTAAGAAGGATAATGCTACTGAACAGCGAAAGCGACGGGAAACGGAGTTGAAGTAGTTGAGTCGGTACGAGAGAGAGCAGAAGAAGAGGAAGGCTGAGGAGTTGATGGCGTTAACCAAAGAGAAGGAGGAATTGCGCATCAAGCAAAGTCGTCTGGACCTGCAAATTAAGAAACTGAAGAAGAAATAACTGTACATAGAAAGATGTGCTATGATTGTTAAATGTGATAGACGAAAAATGTAGTTGTTTTATTTTGCTAAGATTGTCAAATGTGATTGTCAAATGTGATGCTAGATTGTTACTATTTCGTACTTATTATATGACGTTCTGCAATAAAATACAATGATTTATAAGGAAGTATTGTAAAACGCTGGTTATTTCCTTGAATTAGAATATGAAAATAATAATAATGGGAATAATTGTTATGAAAATTAACACAGGGAAAAATTCTAGAACTCAGGGAAAACTCAGGGAAAATACAGGGAAAATAGATTTGGGTAACTTGTGGTCACCCTGTACCCTGTATATGCGAAAAATTGGCATAAGGATATACGCTTAAATTGTATGTGTCGCGTATCATTGGATAATATTTATAAAGTGGAATGTTGGTGGTTGATGCGAGAACGTCCAATCTAACGTAGGCCCAAGGGCCCCCAAAGCTGTTAAAACGGCTCTGACCCTGGCCCATCTTGCAGGAACTTTTACAATTTTCGAAAATTCAGATTTAACAGGTAAAAACACACACTCTGTTCTTAAAACAAAGAGCCATTTTTTAAAAAAAATTCAAAAATGTCGAAGGGGCTTCAGGTAAAGTACCCACAAAATTTAAAGTGTTTTTCAAAATCACAAATCTTCGTGTGCAGCCAATCGAGCGGGGAATATCCATTTTGGAAAATCTATGATTAGATTAGGCGCTAGCGTTGTTCACAGACGGACTGACGGGCATACAGATGGACTGACGGACGTTTTGGAAAAAATACTTTGTTGGTATCAGGGGATCCCAAAACGTGAACTTCCGTTGAAATCTCGAAATCTATTTTCCCCAGGATTACATAATTTTCTCTATGCTACGTATATTTACGTATACAAAAAAGCAACAATATAGTTGTGATTAGATCAATTTGTGAATCCGATATTTTTCTCTTGGATCACTTGCACAGAAAAAGTTGATAAATCTTGTTCCGGTATGTAGTAAATTACTTCTTCTCACACGTTGTGTACTTAGAATCCACGGTTTGCGGGTCCTTAATACTGAAAAATTGGTTTCGGCAAAATCAGTCTGTTCGTCCGTTTACGAACAACACTAGCGCCTAAACTATTCGTGGGATGGCATAGGTCTAGTTCTCGTTGAATTCTGCATTTACAAAAATTATTATTATTATTATTATTATTATTGTTGTTGTTTTTACGTTCTCATCTTATTGATACATTTGAATGAATTGCATAGATATACATAATCAGAGCACAATACATCTATTTTTTAAAAAGAATTTATAATACATTGTTTCCCATGAATTTCCGTACTATCCTTGTTGTTGAAATAACAGCCTTCTGCATGGGTTTGTACAGGTCTTCATTCAAACCCAGTTGCTTAAGGCCCCCAATCAGACTCCTAGGGATGACTCCGGTGCTGGAAACAATTATCGGGATAATGTTGACTCTTTTCATATTCCACTGTTTCTCAACGGGTTCAACAAGATTTGCATAATTACTGATTTTTTCAGTGTATTTGCTTTGAATGTTGCCAGTATTTGGGACAGAAACATCAATAAGCATGACATGTTTCTCACACTTGTTAATCACAACCAAATCCGGTCTGTTGTGAATCACTGCCTGGCCCGTTAAGATAGTTCTATCCCAATACAAGCGCCACTCTTCGTTCTCCAGTACACTCATAGGTTGGTACTTAAAATACGGTACCTTATCTTCAGTCAGAAGACTACATTTTTGAGCCAACGCTTGATGTAAAATTTTGGCCACCGAATCATGTCGCTGTTTATATTCGGTGCCTACCAAATGTGTACAACCCGAGGTAACATGTTGAATTGATTCCACTGTTGGACAACCATAACGACATAACTCATTCTGCACATTGCTATCTCTAACAATTCGCTTCAAATAGTTACGCGTTGGAATAACTTGATCCTGAATAGCCAACATAAACCCTTCAGTTTCTGGAAAGATCTGTCCTGATATAAGCCAGTAGTTCGATGCTTTCAAATCGACATGTTCTTGGCTCATCTCATGTGGATGTCTTCCATGAAGAGCTTTGGCCATCCATAAATCTCTCTTTTGGCCGTCATTGCATGAGAAGTCCGCAACATCCTGTCTCGACAGCTCTATCGGAGTATAGACATCTGCTTCACAAATTGCTTTATGCAGTTTTGATGTATTTGCCGCAGAGTGGAAATACATTCTCATGCTCTTCACTTGCCGACAAAGTTGGTTTCCAATGTCTGTGAGTCCTCTTCCACCCATATTTCTCGGAAGTGTTATACGTTCGACTGCAGATTTTGGATGGTGCATGCGTGCTTTCGTCATTAAAACTCTCATTTTCCGTTGTAAGTTCTCAATGTCAGTTTTGCTCCACTTAATAATGCCAAATGAGTAGTTTAAGACTGGGACAGCATAGGTGTTAATAGCTTTTATGATATTTCTTCCATTCAACTTTGTTTTCAGGAGCTTTCGGGTTCTTCGGAAGAATTCCTCTGCAAGTTCATCTTTCATTTTACGTTGGTCAATGTGCCTTGCCTGTCTCACTCCCAGGTATCTGTACGTTTCCCCAGCAGACATCGCTTGTATCCACTGATTATTTTCAAGTTCAAAAGCCCCCTCTTGGAGCTTTCCTTTTACAATATTCAATGTACGACATTTTTCCAGGCCAAAATCCATTTTAATACTTTTTGAAAATGATTCCACAATACTCAATAGTTGTTCAAGTGGAGATTTTGTCGAAGCATATATCTTCAAATCATCCATATATAAAAGGTGATCTATGCGATACATCATTCTTGCTCCCAATTTAATTCCAAATCCACATTTAGTGGAATTCAAGAGATTAGATAGCGGATTCATACAGATGACAAACCAGAGGGGACTTAGTGAGTCTCCGTGAAAAATACCTCTTCGCACATTGATTGTATCAGTTTGGATGTTGTCAACAGGAGTACTTAAGATAATTTTTGTTCGTTATTATTATTATTACTATTATTATTATTATTATTATTATAACAAAAACAATAACAAAAGCCGGCCTGGACAGGCGGGTCGCTAAGGCTGAAGGGCTGCAACCACCTCGATTTGAAGGGTTGCGTGTTCGAATCCCGTCTCAGACATGGGGGTTTGTGTGTCCATACGTGTTCTTCCTAAAGTTCCCTCTTCAGTTAAAACAATCACAGTGGTCGCTATATGACCAAGTTATTGAAAAGAGACCTAAGAAATAGTAATATTTAACTTTTTTCCGTTTTCCAATTATATTATTGAAGATTGAGAATTGTTTAAAATTAAAAAAAAATAATAAAAACTGTTTTTCGAAGATAGATTAGCTCCTATTTTCAATAAAATCTCTTAATTTTCGAAAATTGTGTACGTTCATGTGACATAGTTTAATGTATGTTTAATGAAGTGCTTGCAAATCCTAAGTATTTGAGTTCGAATCCCAGCGAGGGCAAACAATTTTGGGTTTTGGAATCACTTTTTGAAGTTCAAGTACAATAATAATGACACTTAATCGTTACAAATAATTCTAGAAAGTACGAGCTGTTGTAGCACCATTAGTTTGACATAAAACGCCTCCGACGGACTGGCGTTATGCTGCTACTTAGGGGATAGACTGTTTTACGAAGTTATTAGTCAAGTACTTGTGTTCATGTATAACTTTCGAGTAATTTAACAAACAAATAATTAATGAATAACTGTAATTCCCGATATGTGATAGTCTATAAAATATAATAAGGAATTTAATCCAGGGAAGTAAACACATTTAAGACTATCAGGCAACTCAAATATTTCCTCAAGAAACAATCTGTACACGCGCTTTCAAGCGTCTTCAATCCAAATTGTTGACTGTTTTACATGTTTAAGTAATAGCTCTAGCGTCTGTCTATCGTCCGGTCATTGCGACTTTTTTAGGTTTTCAAATGAATCATTTTTGTGACGGTATCTCGTGTGATGCATTACCCTCAGAGGTCGTATAAATGTGCGAGTAGATGTCGTGCAGTGGTATCCCCCGATGTCACGCTCTGCGTCCATCAGCTTAAACCGTGGATGCTAATGGATTCGTACTCTTTCACGCTAATCAATACATGACTCATTCACCGATGTGTGTATAGTTACACTTCCACAGGAATGGTGTGTTTGCCGGAACATAGAGGTATGATCTAATATGGAGTATACATTCTTATTGTGTTTGTTGTTGAAGTAACGAATTATGCGTATTTTTGTAGTACAATTAGAGACTATTGTGTGCGAAGTTGATTGACTACACATTTTTGAACAATAACTTTTCAACTTACCGGTTATTGGGTGAGTGAACAGTAATTACGTTAAGTTCTTGACTTTCCGCGAGACGAATGATTTACTAATTTCTTGTGATAAACATTAGAGAGATATTTGCAACTAAATATCCCTTTTCTGCATTACAAGCCCTGCTATCTGACCAAAAATTACTTTAATTGCTAAGCGAACAATTACAGTTTATAAAGGAATTTATCCACTCGTTAATCAAATTATCTCAGCACTGTGAATCGCTGTGTCTGTTATATGCATTATACATAACTCAGCAATATATCTATATTACTTGTAAATATATTACTTGTAGCAAGTGTTGCTGTGTTAATTAACAGTGTAATTGTGAAGTAATAATTACTGTAATTGTTATGCAACATTGTATTTGTTATGTATTTGAATTTGTATACAACATGCATTTCTATAATACATTCTGCTTCGGAACAAGTTTATGAATCATTGACTTCTGCAAAATCTCAAGTGCATAAAAACGGAAAGAGCTTATATTTGTATACAACATCCACACTTTCTTTTTCTTTACCATTAACATTCTTCAGTATGTTGTAATTGCATAGGAGTACATCAAAAAGCAAGTTTTTTCTTTCCTAATTACCAGATGTTGATATAGCCGAGATCGCTGAGACCTAGTACACTCCTGGCCAGGGCGTATTAATGACTTGCGTCGGTTCGAACATTCATCTAAAACCGTGCTTAGCTGCTACATACTTCTGGTTAAGTCGGAGGGAGAGGCTGGAGTAAAGCAAATGGTGGTTGATCCGCATCGAAGTTGACGGGGCATATGCAGCTCAGGTCTAATGGTTTTGGTACTTCTCATAAAAAATACACGGAAAAAGTGTGCATTTTTCAAATGTTTGCCATGAAACATATAATTACAAAGTTTGAAAACTCTATGGAGGTTAAATAAAATATGCATTTGCATGGAAATCCTATCTCTAATCACTAATCACACAGTATTCGTGACTGCAATGAGATCGAGGAAGAAAGATGGTGGGACATCCAATAAACAAGCACTTGCTAGCAGCTGTTAATTCCTGGACCAGCTCGCCAGGGAGAGGTGGGTCAGGGCATCAACTGATGTCACTGCAGTGCCTCTGACCGGGAGGTCCTAGGTTCGAGTCCACGGTGGCAGGATTTTCAACACTAGCTTGTGCGAATTCAATCGCAAGTCGCTAAGTCGAATTCAATCACAATTCGAAGGATAATTCTAGTGGACAGTTACTCTGATTTGTCGTTTTCCATGGTTTCCCCGATCGACACGAGGCGGATGCCGGAACAGTACCCTAACAACGGGCCACGAACCGCGCGCGATCTTTCCTTCCTCTTCCTTGTTCTATCCTCATCCCTTGCTTACATACACATATCAGGAGCATAGAGCATGTCGTAGGCGGTGCCACGCTGGAGGGAGATACCTGGTTGAGGGAAAACCTCGCTAACCAATGGAAGGTTGGCGCCGAATTTCGCCATTTAGTGGGGGAAGATCACCGCCACTCCCGATGAAGAAAACACGTACAACACTTGAGGGAATAATGACTTTAGCACGTGACGTGCCTGGAATTACTAACAACAAACCAACCAACCGGACTAGCTCATCTCACACGTCCCAAGGTCAGTCGCCGCGCTGTTCTAGCCGTTCGACTCCACAGGATTCAAATCTTGGGACAGCATTCCGGGCGGATCGGACGTAGGCAAAGGGTAATATCTAAGGCCTCACTCACAATGCAGACTTAAACGTAACATAATGCCGTAAAACTAGTAGTAAAATTTTCACGTAAAAACCAGCATTCACAATGACGAACGTACGTTTTGCGTGAACCAATTACATTTCTTGATCGATTCTTTTCTAGCATCGTGGAAAGATCTTTGCTAGTTTGGTTTCTAGCCTTTTCTTCAATTTTCCCATCGATTTGTCTTTATATATAAATGCATTAGTGCTCGCATTGGCTTTATTTTATAAACAAGGATTCTCTTGTACCAAATTCACGAATAATTTGTCGAACGTAATTATTTTATTCCCCATGTCAAGTTAAAGTCAGAAGCAAAATGACCCAAATTCTTACTTTGAATTCACTACTCGAATCCAAACCGTTGGCAAACTAGCTCAGTACATAACAGTAATGAAATGACATAACTACAAACCTGAACACAGTATGAAATCCACCATGTTTGTTTCTTTCATGCCGCTCTCTTATTGGTCTTTGGCAGAATTTCGACGTAAACGAAACGTGAAAGCTAGGTGCTTGTGAACTCTGGAGTTTACGGCCTTACGTCTATTGTTACGTCAATGCATTGTGAATGGTCTCGCTTAATAACTCATAGCTAGGTTTGGCGGGTATGTTACGTTTACGTTTAAGTTCGCATTGCGAATGAGGCTTTGCTAAATACCATGAGAAACATTTCGACCGCTGAACCCCGCCGCGCCGGGCTGGGCCGTGCCATGCCGGGCAGCGCTACCGTTGAGTCGTGGTAATACGACCCTCGTCAGTTCGAGATTCCATGTAATCCAGGATGAAACAAAGACTGATGTACACCAAGTCATCAAACAAGCAAACGGGCGGGGATAATCAAGAGTGAGCTTTTGACGGGTTGGCAACACTGCGTCGAATGTCACGTGTGCGGCGGTCGATGCCAGTGTCAGTCTGTCTGCTACATCATTGTGACCGATTCGCACTCATTCATATATGTACCTGTAATTTGAATAGTATATGCTTAAACTTGACTTCTTTATACATCGTGGTTGAAAATTTCTTTATGAATTTCCATTTTTTTCCCTGTAATCCGAGTTTTTTAATCCGTGGTACCATCAGCTCCAATTACCTCAGATTATCGCAACTCTACTGTAATGGATTCCGTGCTTAAGAATGTCAATTTCTCGCAAGCGTTGTTGGGGTCATGGAAAAGGGTTTCTTCCTGTATGTAGTTCTACTGAGCTCATGGTGGAAATAATTCCCCACCAATAATTCCCCCCATTGTTTCCACCATGACTGAACTTAATGCCCATCCATTTGCAAGCTGGACATTAAGTGTATATCCTTGCATGCCATTTCACTCACTCAATGCATTTTTTCAGAATACAAGGAAAAAATGACAGGGAATGAAATAAAGCACTAGAAAAAACAATTTCTATGAATGCCCTGAAGGAAAATGTGAGTGTAAGCATAGTTCCTTAGTAAACTGCCGAACGAAAATTGGAGGCCGGGGCCCGCGTTTGGGAGAAGCAAGGCGAGTCGAACGATCGCCGCATAGACGGCCCAATTTGGAGGCCGATGCCCGCGTTTTCGAGAAGTAAGGCGAGTCGAACGCTCGCCTCTTAGACAATCCAACTTGGAGGCCGGGGCCAACGTCCTGAAACGTGCGCGTTCTCTAATTTGCTCGATTTTCTACGATGCTCGTTTGCTCGATTTCTTCTCTACGATGCTCGTTTTTAGACCTTCAGAACCTTTCTTCCCAACCGACTGTCAGAACTGCTGTGCACTCGCTGATCACAAACGACCCTAATGCTTCGAGTCTTGTGAAAAGTTGCATTGATCTACAGGCTGGTACGAAGTCAAAAAATTACAAACCAACAAAAAACACTTTGAAAGGGAATCTATGCTTCCGGCTTCAAGACCGTGAAGCAATGATCTATTGATAATATTATGAGAAATACCCTAGTGTGTTTTTACCATCTAAAATGACTCAAAGTACCGGTATTTTAGAATAAATGATATACAACTCTAAGGGGCATAGAGGGGTCGAAAATGATATTAATAAATGTTTAGTATGAACTTGCATATAATTAAGTTACTTGCATTTATACATATATTTGCCCCTTGATTTTTAGGAAACTTCCCTTGTGTGCAAATGTTCACATGAACTTACCTTAACTGCTTCAGAACGTGACGTGAAATCTTGGAAAAATGTCAGACGTGTAAGTCATGTGTAATACGTATATTGGGAGGAAACAACGAAACTTTGAAAATAAGTTCTTAAGTCAATTTTAAGCATATTTTGTCTTATAAACTCCTTCGATACTTCGAATGGTTGAGCCGCAATGAGCACTTAAAAGTTAATTTTCAAAAAGGCTTCTATACAAAAATTTGCTTTTCAAAAACACTCCAGAAACATGTAAATTGTTTATTATTTACAAAAAAATTAATATATTTGTTTACAAAACAAATTAACAAAAATCAAAAAGCCACCAATTTGCACAATTCAATTACTTTTATTTTTTCGTATACGTACGTATGTACGGAGTAATATACGTAGTATAGAGAAAGTTATGTAATGCTGTGCGAAAAACGCGGGATTTTCGTCACAAAAAAATTAATTGCCGGGCCCTGACAACGGAAAAGTGGATAAATACAGTTGCTAAATTAAGAAAAAAAACCCTAACACGGGGAGTAGCCAGAATCCCTATTTTCAGGGTCCTTAATGCCAAAAAACCAATTGAAAGCAAAACGTCCGTCCGACTGTTCGTCCATCTGTCGTATGTGAACAAACCTAGCGCCTAAACCACACGTACGATCTTTACCAAATTGAAGAAACCCCTGTCCATCTGGTTCTCATTGAAGCTTTGCAATTTTGAAAAACATTCTTTAAAATTTGGGGGTACTTTACATGAAACCCCATGGACATTTTCAAAATTTTCTCAAAAACAGCTTCAAATTTTTTCTTTAATTTCTTCATAGAATAGAGTAAAATACACTTATGAAGGTGGTACAGGGCCGACCACGGTTAACTCTGAAATATTGCGAGTGTTTGAATTTTTTTTTCGGCGTCTTCCTACAACTATAAAATTGAAGACAGATTTTTCCTTCAACTGAAAGTTATTGTCCATAAGTAGTTCTTCCATTAAAGTCGAGTATATTTTCTGAAAATTTTAGTAGTTTTCATGCAAGTGAAAGTGAGCGTGAAATATTTGCAATTTCAGAAAATTACAAAAGCACGATTTTCTCAAAAACGGTTCCAAACTTTTTCTTTACATTTTTTCTAGGGGTAGTACCAAATGCACCCTATCCGATAACATAAACGCCATATTGCTCTATTGTTTTTGTTTTTTCAAAAATCGCAAACAAATAATTGTTTTGACTTGTCTCTCAGGTCAGTAATATTTACATTGCAGGCAATTTCTGCACATTATTAGATTTATGTGTACATGTGCTTTAAATAATCTCAAATAAAGTGTAATTTGTGAGACTAGCCCGCAAGAATGCGTGGGACAAGGAACTTCTACATAAGCAAAGAGGAGCCAATAATTAAAGAAACAATAGACGACAGCGCCGCGTAATAATAATTATTAGGAAAGTAATGGAAAACAAAAGGGGGGCAATAGGCATTGTGAACAGTGAATAGAACCCAAATTTAGGAACATTTTGAACCAAGAATCACGTTATTCGAGCCACGGGTTCCGTAAATATTATTAATGGTATAAATTGCATGCATGACGGCGGAGTTGAAGACATGGTGACCATTGTTGTACCTCTGAAAGTTTACAACAAAACGAGTTTTATTGAATATCCAGTGAATGCCTGGGTGGATTTTGGCCAAACTTACAGAAATTATAGGAAAAAATATTTAGATCAGGGCAAAATTAGTTACGGCGCGGGGGGGGGGGGAATTTCTGTAAGGCTTTAATAAATCAGTATCCAGTTCCATAGCATAGCGAGCTAAGAAAGAATTAAAAGAGCGACCGAAGATGTAAGTGACGTCATCACGAGTAGGGAAGACGGAAAATAAAGGGTTTTTGGAAAAAGGAAAACGGGAAAAGGGAATTCGGTAATGTGATAATTTCAAACCAAAAGTTAATAAAACTATGAAAGAGAGAGTAAGACGCAAGATGCCCCAAAACAGTGAAAAATGTAAACATTTTCGAACATTTATTATGGTGATGGGCATATGTTTGGAAAAAAGACAGTCACTTGGATTGTGTAGACCAACAATGCAAACTGGGTTACAGACAGAATGAGTTCGGACGTGAGGATGATCGCACGCGTTTTTATGTTGTGTTAAGTTTTTGAAAATTTTTGCGAAAGTGTCGTGTAAAACGTTATTAAGTTATTTTGGTTGCATAAAAACAATTGTTGAGACTGAGTGTATCGAAAATTTATTTAAATTCATTTAGAAATTCACGAAAAAAAATCCGCATAGATAAAATTTACGCAAATTAGGTGTCAGGAAATAGGAGCGTCGCGAAAGATATACATATCGCGAGATATAGAAATAACATTCAGGGAAAACGCGATTAAGACAAAAAACAATAATTGTGGATGCGTTGGCAAACTTTAAACGGAGGAGTGCATCGAGGATCTGGTGGCAGCTGAGGGACTGCGTGCGTAAATAATGCACGTGACAGCTACCAGCGACGGGCGCTGACGGAAGGTGGCATCGCTGCAAAAAAGGGAAGCGGCACGAATTGTGCAATAACTGTATTGTTTTTTTGTTGTTTTTTTTTTGTTTCTTTACGCTCCATTCAAAAGAAAGAAAAGTTCTGTCGAAGACCAAGTTATGCTATTAGGCTAAGGATAATAAGGAAGGTCACGACAGAATGCGCATTCTGATGGATGGATGAGATTTTTCTTTGTATTGTAATTTCAGTGTGTATTTTTTTTCTGTGTGTTTATATATTCGTATTGTTATGTTTTGTAAGTCGGAGGGGCAGATTGTGTTAAGGAAAAGGGATATCAGCGAAAAAAAATCCTAAATTAAATGCATGAGCATACCAATGGCTCATAGTTGCCGTGATTCCATGTCTTTTTATTCTGTAGTGGTATGAATGTTGACCCAGGCACGAACGAAACGGACCCTTTCTTCAACTCCGTATGGAGTGAGCGCGCGGACTACGACACGGTAAGAAATAAACAATAGTACGAGCTAGCAGAGGTATGGGCAATCGCTAATGTGGCACCCAATTATAATTCAGGGCTAGGGCAGGGCAAGATAGTGCGAGTGACGAGGAAAAGATTACAATCGTCGTGAGATTTTGTAAGAGAATATTACCGTGGCGCACTAGCGTGGGCCATCGTGTTTGATTAGAAGTAGTATATTATTACATTGGCGCCGCGACGTGAGGCGTCGCGGTATCAAAGGAGGGCGGAGAGAGAGAGGGGGGAGATTATATTACAAAAGTTTCTCATGAACTCAACAGCTTTCTGTAAAAATGAGCTCTAAATTTCGTATTTTCAGAAACGCTCAAACGCTATTTTCTCAAAATTGGCTCGAAATTTTTTCATCACATTTTTCAGATGGGTAGTGCTAATTTAACTGTTTAATATGTCGTTAAGTTAATTTTGGTGTATTCTTTTGTTTTTCAAAAAATACACAAATGTAAGTTTTTAAAATATTTCTCACACCGTGAATATGCACATTTCCATCAATTTGTATACATTATTACATTTTGAGTGGAAGTGTTTCAAATTAATAATTTTCAAATTTCAATTTCAAATAAAGGTTTTCGAAAACTCAATAGATTCCTGTGAATAAGATCTTCCAATTTTGCATTTACAGTAATGCTTAATCGTTATTTTCTTAAAAACGGCTTCAAAATTTTCAATTAAATGTTCTATTTTGGACGAGGTTTTACTCTTATTTAATATTTTGTAAGTCATATTTTGATTCTTCTATTAAGAAACCGAAAAGTTGAGAAAATGTCAAGAAAATGTACGAGTACTACCTTCGATGATGACAGATGGCAGCTGTACAGAGAATGGAGCAAGCTCTTATAGCCAGTCCACACCAAGGAAATGAGAACACTTTACTACAGAAAATCTATGCCATTCTATAGCACCTTTAGTTACTTTCTCGTATACATACGTATATACATAGTATAGAGAAAGTTATGTAATGCTGCGGAAAATTGATTTCGAGATTTAAACGGAAATACACGTTTTGGGGTCCTCCGATACCGAAAAAGGTTTTTTTAAATTTCCGTTCGTCTGGTGTATGTGAACAACATTAGTGCCTAAACCATGCATACGATCTTTTCCAAGTTGAAGAAACCCCTGTCTATCTGGCTTTAGTTGATGCTTTGAAATTTTGAAAAACATTCTTTAAAATGTGGGGGTACATGAAGCCCTAGGAACATTTTCAAAAGTTTCTCAAAAACGGCTCCAATTTTTTTCTTTACATTTCTTGTAAGATTAGAGTAAAATACACTTATAAAGTTGGTATAGGTCCGATTTCCACCGTTAACTCTGAATTTTTGAAAATTGCAAAAGTTTGAATTTTTTCGGCGTCTTCCTACAACTACAAAATTGAAGACAGAATTTTCCTTCAAATTAATTTGGCTGTGCATAAATAGTTCTTTCATTAAGCTCATGCAGAATTTTTTGAAAATGTTAGTAGTTTTCGTGAAATAGTGCGTGGAATATTTGCAATTTTAAAAAATAACAAAAACAAGATTTTCTCAAAAACGGCTCCAATTGTTTCTTAAAATTTTTCGTAATGTAATGTATCTTTCTCTATCGTCCTCGCTTATTCTCGCCCGCGCTTTGAACAGCCATATATAATGAATCCCCCTTGTCTTTCTTTCCCTTTTCGACTATCTAGTACCGTGGGTAAGCTGGTGGTCCTATACAGGAATCCAAACGGATTGTGCGTGCTGGGGTAAATAACGACGAATATTTTTGATCGATAAAAACGAACCACATTTTGGTTCGATCGTTTATTAATATTTCCTAGCCTTCCCTCTTTTCATTGGATACGGCGACAATTCACCGTCTTTCTTTCTACACTAGTACATAGTGCCCTATAACATAAACATTCCAAACAGAAAAAATAACACACAACAACGAAAATCACTCACACACAATAACACAAAGCAATATAAAAATCCCATTCATACATCGAATGCGCATTCCCTACTTTTCTTTTGACTATTTCTTATTTTAATTCTACTGACAAAACTTGATCTTCGATAATTCTCTTTAGTTATGGAATGCGTCTTCAATGAAGCATCTGCAAGGAATTCAGTCACACACATATATACGCGTGTCACTTCCCTGTTTTGCGGCTCAGCTCTCGTAACAGGGATGTCTGGTGGCCGCCGTCCAATGCTCTTCGATGTGCGGTCGCCGTCTACTCCTGCTCGCGGTCGCCTTCAGAAACCACTTCTCGCAAACCGCTATTATTCGCATAAGTGTTACCATTCAGCTGCCAGTCCGTCACCGACTAATAAAATTATATGTGTTCGCGGTATACCGCTCGGCAAAACAGACAAAACGAAACACAACTATTTTCCGCGTGTCGTCGAACACGTCACTTCTTGAAATTACTACCGATCTCATCCGTTTATATTGAAAATAATCGTCCAATCGTACTGATCCGGGTATCTATTCTTTTATATTCCATAACGAAATGTTCGTCGCGTTGAATTTTCTTACACGAAAATAAAATACATTTCGTGATTCGTAATCACATCAAGTCCTACTAAAAAAAAATAAAGTTACTCCCGAATTTTGTTCCTTTTCCTAGTAGTGCAAAGTTCTGACACCCATCACAACGTTATTTCTATTTAAATTTCTACACTTCTGAAAAACTTAACAACACGCCAATTTCGCGCACACGAAGCGTTCCCCCCAGTGTTCACGACACATCTGACTCCCATTGGAATTTTCTTCTAGTAACTTACATTGTTACTGTAACAAAATAATTGCCACTCGCTTGCTTTTTTCCTCTGTTGATTCCAAAAGACTATCTTCACTTCTTAACATGGCATCATTTGTTTATCCCTTTTGGTTCATTGTAACTTCCAAATATTTTATCATTACTCTGCTTCCGAACGTGCGACAAAGTTGACACTAATTTTGTCGTCTTTCCCGTATTTTAGTCTATTATTTCCCAATGTTTTAGCCGAATTGGTCCGTGCGTTTTGTCATAATTCTTTAAAAAACCCTGTTTATAATCTTTATTTTATACTTCAACAATGGCCGTATTCTGTTCATGTTATAAAAAAATTTCAATTATGTTTCAATTTATATTTGCTGAAGGCGTTGACCGAATTTGATGCCGTTTGTTTTATTTCATTCTATATTTTCTGCTCTACCGGACGATTATGTTCAATTTTCCCCAAATTTCACGCGCTACAATTCCTTATTTTAATTTGGACTTACAAAAATGTTTTCTATCGGCACCGTTGCACTCCATATACAAGTTTATTCTTTGTCACTTTTTTGGCAACGTTGCATCTGGGGTTTTGGTCTCGAAACGATGGATCATTACAGTAAGGTTGGTGTTAAATTAACCTTATACAATGACATAAACGCCATATTGCTGCTATTTTCTTTTGTTTTTTCAAAAATTACAAAAGTGTAAATTTTTCGACTTGTCTCTCACGTTGATAATGTTTAGATTAAAGGCGATTTCTTTACATTATTATATTTATGAGTACATGTTCTTTAAATAATATCACATAACGTTTCTTGAAATCTCAATAGTTTTCGGTGAAAATGAACTCAAAATTTCACATTTTCAGAAATGCCCAAACGCCATTTTCTAAAAAAGACTCCAAATTTTTTCATCAAACTTTTCCAATGGATAGTGCTAAATGCACTGTTTAAAATGCCGTAAAGTTCATTTTGGTGTATTCTTTTGTTTTTCAAAATTAAACAAATATTTTTTTAAAAATATCTCTCACGCCGTTAATATGCACATATTACAGACAAGAATTTTTTGAGTAATTTTTATCTCTTTGCGACTCGTGTTCAACGTATATTTTAAATGTAACAGTCCACCAACTACAGGGAGGTCGCACAGAGCTCTCCCTGCTTCTGGGGGTGTTACAATATAGGTTAAGAACGAGTCTCAAAAAATTAGAATTACAAAAAAATGCCTATGTAACATATGACAATATCATTGGATTTGTCTTTTCGCACTTGTCATGATAGATTAAAAAATATGTACAGTTACATTTGAAAAAATTAAAGTTAGCTCAATATTTCGAAAAATACAAATGATAAAATAGAAATGAATTCATGTATTAATTATCCCCATTCCCTCATGCACTTCCGTGAAAACTGCATTTCAATGAATGCAACCGTTCAAAAACAGCAGAAGGTGCTAAAGTTACATGACCCATCTGTATATAATACTAACGGCTTACACGTCTGAAATTTTCCCATGATTCCTATTTTCCCAGTTACTGCGCCCCCTTGTACTGAACAAAATTCTTCTCTTCGCAGCGCTCAAACTCGCGGAAGATGTGGCTAGTCATTTTGCTCCTTCTACTCGCGCAAGAGTTAGCAACACCGTTGGAGCATGTCGACTCCTTCGTCAAACTCACCGAAGATCTTCGAGCTCATTTTCGACTTTCCTGTGTTACTTTGGTACACTCTCGACCGGACGCCGGTAAGTTCATTGCTCATAGCTATGTTTCATTTTTGTTTTTTACCTTATGGGATACAGAAGTAGTAATCAGTAAACGGTTATTCACAATGTCAGGATTAGTTACATTTACCGCTGATGTGAAATAAACAGGTGCTTTTTAAAGATGCGGGTTAATGTGTAAGCAAGCTGAATGCGTGCTAAAGGTATCTTCTAAAAGCCGTCTGCACTTCATGAACAAAGTTTACATTAGTTCATAAATAATATATAAATAGTTTTATTTTTTCCGTTATTGAAGTTGCATAACGATACGAGTATGGATGTAATTTTGATTGCGATAATCATTGTATTAAATGTGACAATATGCATGGACAATGTGAATGACAATTCCATGCTGGAACCCAGCTTGGAACGATTTTGACAATTGGTGCTAATGAAAAGGGGCACCCCCCAAATTGCAATTCTCGTTCAGCCCCCAAGGTATTATTTGATGATGAGTTTGTGGGTTCTTGATACAGAAGCTAGTGTTGCATACTTTCTCGCATTATTTGTAACTATTTCGCAATATTATACTACTTAAACCTTTTCGTTATAACACTAATTTATGTTCATCCACGCCAGTTGAATGACTGTTTTCTTTGCAAGTTTTGTACATTCCCCAACTTTGAGGAAGCTAAAAAACACGTTTTTTTATTCGTGTGAAGTATTATGGGCAAATACATTCAAATCCGGCGAAAAGCGCGTTTTCTATACACATCAAATACGACCTGTAAAACATTGTTTATCCAGTGGCACTTTTGCCCATCCTAGGACACCTCCATAAGTCGCCACTGCAACTTGCGAACGCCGCGTATGGTAGCAAAGCATTGGTTTAAATGGAGGTCTTCCCACATGCAGCATGATCGGGCTGCTACACCGTTCGGCGGCGGACCCTCGCCACCAGCAGCACGGAGGAGCGTACGCGCCACCGCTAGCAGAACACAGCTTTAAATAGTGGTCTTCCTACTTTCGCCGACGGGTCGGCGAACCGTACTCCGTCGAACCCCCCTCCCGCTTTCACGACGTGCAGTGGTGCGGATGTGGCGTGCGGCGGTGGCGGCGGCGTGTGAAGGGCCCGAACGCTTATCGGTAGCGTACGACAGTGGCGACGTGTGAAGGGGCCCTTATTCCGCTGACCCCTATTGTGCCCAACAGTTTTGCAACATGGCTGTCTCGTACATCCCCGTGCTCTGCGGGGTGGGCGCTGGGGCTGCTGGAGCCGCTGGCGACGTGCGAAGGGGCCCTTATTCCACTTTCCCGTTTCGTTCACAACGGCCTTGCAACGTGGCTGCCTCGTACATCCTCGTGCTCTGCAGGGTGGGCGCTGGGGCTGCTGGAGCCGCTGACGACGTGCGAAGGGGCCCTTATTCCACTTTCCCGTTTCGTGCACAACGGCCTTGCAACGTGGCTGCCTCGTACATCCTCGTGCTCTGCAGGGTGGGCGCTGGGGCTGCTGGAGCCGCTGACGACGTGCGAAGGGGCCCTTATTCCACTTTCCCGTTTCGTTCACAACGGCCTTGCAACGTGGCTGCCTCGTACATCCTCGTGCTCTGCAGGGTGGGCGCTGGGGCTGCTGGAGCCGCTGACGACGTGTGAAGGGGCCCTTATTCCACTTTCCCGTTTCGTGCACAACGGCCTTGCAACGTGGCTGCCTCGTACATCCTCGTGCTCTGCAGGGTGGGCGCTGGGGCTGCTGGAGCCGCTGACGACGTGTGAAGGGGCCCTTATTCCACTTTCCCGTTTCGTGCACAACGGCCTTGCAACGTGGCTGCCTCATACATCCTCGTGCTCTGCAGAGTGGGCGCTGGGGCTGCTGGAGCCGCTGACGACGTGCGAAGGGGCCCTTATTCCACTTTCCCGTTTCGTTCACAACGGCCTTGCAACGTGGCTGCCTCGTACATCCTCGTGCTCTGCAGGGTGGGCGCTGGGACTGCTGGACCCGATGACGACGTGCGAAGGGGCCCTTATTCCACTTTCCCGTTTCGTTCACAACGGCCTTGCAACGTGGCTGCCTCGTACATCCTCGTGCTCTGCAGGGTGGGCGCTGGGGCTGCTGGAGCCGCTGACGACGTGCGAAGGGGCCCTTATTCCACTTTCCCGTTTCGTTCACAACGGCCTTGCAACGTGGCTGCCTCGTACATCCTCGTGCTCTGCAGGGTGGGCGCTGGGGCTGCTGGAGCCGCTGACGACGTGTGAAGTGGCCCTTATTCCACCGTCCCGTTTCGTGCACAACGGCCTTGCAACGTGGCTGCCTCGTACATCCTCGTGCTCTGCAGGGTGGGCGCTGGGGCTGCTGGACCCGATGACGACGTGCGAAGGGGCCCTTATTCCACTTTCCCGTTTCGTTCACAACGGCCTTGCAACGTGGCTGCCTCGTACATCCTCGTGCTCTGCAGGGTGGGCGCTGGGGCTGCTGGAGCCGCTGACGACGTGTGAAGGGGCCCTTATTCCACTTTCCCGTTTCGTGCACAACGGCCTTGCAACGTGGCTGCCTCATACATCCTCGTGCTCTGCAGAGTGGGCGCTGGGGCTGCTGGAGCCGCTGACGACGTGCGAAGGGGCCCTTATTCCACTTTCCCGTTTCGTTCACAACGGCCTTGCAACGTGGCTGCCTCGTACATCCTCGTGCTCTGCAGGGTGGGCGCTGGGCTGCTGGAGCCGCTGACGACGTGTGAAGGGGCCCTTATTCCACTTTCCCGTTTCGTGCACAACGGCCTTGCAACGTGGCTGCCTCGTACATCCTCGTGCTCTGCAGGGTGGGCGCTGGGGCTGCTGGAGCCGCTGACGACGTGCGAAGGGGCCCTTATTCCACTTTCCCGTTTCGTTCACAACGGCCTTGCAACGTGGCTGCCTCGTACATCCTCGTGCTCTGCAGGGTGGGCGCTGGGGCTGCTGGAGCCGCTGACGACGTGTGAAGTGGCCCTTATTCCACCGTCCCGTTTCGTGCACAACGGCCTTGCAACGTGGCTGCCTCGTACATCCTCGTGCTCTGCAGGGTGGGCGCTGGGGCTGCTGGAGCCGCTGACGACGTGCGAAGGGGCCCTTATTCCACTTTCCCGTTTCGTGCACAACGGCCTTGCAACGTGGCTGCCTCGTACATCCTCGTGCTCTGCAGGGTGGGCGCTGGGGCTGCTGGAGCCGCTGACGACGTGCGAAGGGGCCCTTATTCCACTTTCCCATTTCGTGCACAACGGCCTTGCAACGTGGCTGCCTCGTACATCCTCGTGCTCTGCGGTGGGCGCTGGGGCTGCTGGAGCCGCTGACGACGTGGAAGGGACCCTTATTCCACTTTCCCGTTTCGTGCACAACGGCCTTGCAACGTGGCTGCCTCGTACATCTTCATGCTCTGCAGGGTGGGCGCTGGGGCTGCTGGAGCCGCTGGGGCGCCGCGGGCTGCCTGTGGTGGTGCGGAGTTTCGACGCCGGCCCGCCGCCTGCCACGCCCACCGCCCAGCCGCTCCCCGATGCACACGCCGACCTTGCGCCCGTCGCCATCCCAGCGGAGAACCGCTGCTTGCGCGTCGCGGGCGGGCCGCGGGTCGGGAGAGCTTTCGCTCAGGTAAGGGACCTTCTCAAAGAACTCTCTCTACTAACGGTTTTTCAGGGGAGGGAAGGAAGGTATGCCCTGCTCACATATTGTTCTCTTTTGAAGGTAATTGCCGATTAAATGCTCTTCTTAGACATATGAAGGAGAATATAAATATGTTTAGTTCATATTTATCAGATAATTGATTTTGATCCAGACTAAACTGCGAATGCTTTTTAAGCGACGTTTATCACACGAAATTGCTTTGAGAAGGAATTATCAGTAATTCCTCCTCTCCTGTAGTAACCGTCCATATCACACAGCGCTACAGCGATGAGAAGAGGAAACGTTTTTTAATGCAGCTCTACGGTCTGAGGGGAGGAGTTCCTCCTAAAAACTGCCATCTTGTCGACTATTTGAATTAACTCTGGTCGCCTACAAGCGTACGTGTCATTATCAACTCAGAGGGCATGGCTGAATACTGAACATACATTACTGACTATTAGGGGTGACCTATAATCGCCTCAGATTGATCTGACATCGTCAAAAGTGGTCTATAAAATGATCTTAAAGTGTTTAAAAATTACCCTAATAGCAAAGAAAACATTACGTAAAAAATTGATCAAAACCAGTTCAGATGAACTACTTTGGCAGTTGAATATATTTCTGATGTAATCAAAGCTTCTTTCTTTCGTTTCAGTGAACTCTGTTTGTCAACTTTTGGTTTAGACAGTTCTTTACCCGAAATTTTCAGTCTTTGGTTATCCCGAAATCAGCTAAATTAACAATGGTGCTGATACGCGTCACAGGAACCTTAGATTACATACAATAGCTAACATTAAAATTTCTGAGCGAAGAAGTGGAATTGGCATTTCTTGCATCTCGTAAAAATTCTTCAGAAAGGACCATTAAAACATTAAAATCGATGAAATCAATGAAAAATGCTTTAAAAATGACGAAAAATTATAAAAATGACTTATTATTCGAAATCGACAAAAATACGAAAAATTCATGTCTATACTGACTAGTGGTACTAAAGTAGCATGCACTTTCTCGCCCTATTTTCACGCAAAATAACGCCAAACTACTCAAATATTCGAAAAATTGAAAAATTGTACATTGCCTTATTTCAAAATCTAGTATCTTTAAGAAACAGATTTCACTAAGGTGAAAACCTCTATCTTCATGATTGTAGAAGTAGCACGACGCCGAAAAATTTTTGAATTTTAACAATTTTCGAAAAATCAGAGCTTTCAAGGAACATCCATGCATCCAAAAAACATGCACCATTTGCTTAAACGTCCTTCTCACTGTTGAACAACAAAATTTAATCAAAAACAATTTTTTTAAATTTGGAAAATGTCCCAGTGGTGTCATGTAAAGTACCTGTCAACATTAAAATATCTATTTCAAATTCAGAGTCGCGATATCAGCCATATCGATTGAGGAATTTTGGAGAAAATCGTGAATGGTTTGGCCGGTAGCGTTGTTCACAAACTGACGTGCAGACAGACGCACAGACAGACGTTTTGCCATCATTCAATTTTTCGGTATTAGGGACTTGAAGAACGTGGATTATGGCTTCACCACGTGTTGAATGATTTTTGTATGAATTTATTGGTAAGTCGTTATCAGGGCCCGGGAATAAGAGTTTTACTGCCGAAAATTCGCCGTTCTTTCGCGGAGGATTACATACTTGTAACTTTCTCTCTACTGCGCAAGCTGAGAAAGTAAAAATGGCATTTGATTAAAATCAACCCCTTACTGAATATATATTCCTCTGCGCCAAGGGCCTGGAAATAGGTGGAGACACATGCTGTGAAAGCACCGTGGGCTCCCAGAAACACAGGTGACAAGATAAATTGAACCGATACGTGTCTCCCTTTTCTAATCCCAATACGGCAAACAATCCGCTTTCACTGTACAAAACGATTTGATATTCAATCAGTGAAGAGTGGTTGCCTAAATGAAGGGTATTTTTTATTACGGTCCCTTCATTACCTGATTTGTGTGATGACAGAGACAGCTGTGCCTACTGTTCCGAGCATGTTTCCTACATTTGTTAGTTGCTTTTTTTGTTTTTGTTCTTTTAATCGTATGTAAATGGGTAGGAGTGATTTTTTTTCAATATTTTGGAGAATGTGTTAATTTAAAATGACAAACCACTGTTGTGTAAAATATACGTCAAAATATGACACTACTGGAGCTTAATGGAGTACCAGTACGGGAGGTGAACTGCACTTTTCCATCGTGTGGTAAGAAACCTGGTTAAAACTGCGAACAAAGATAAATTCTTCCTTGTTTTCATTTCTTTTCGATATTTCAATTCCAAGGACGTTTGGTCGTGCGATGGTTTCAGTGTTTTGAGCATTGTATGTGTTTATAATTTCACATTAATTGACATTGAATGTAAATTGTACGTATATGCCACTAATTTGTTGCACGATTAGTTTAATGTAGCACTATATGCAATTGGCTTCTCTCTCTTCCTCTTAAAAATTTCTCGGTAGCGGTCACTTCAACCCGTTAACTCTTCAACGCGCGATGCCGCCTTAAGGCGACACGTTCATTTCATGTGTATTGGCGGGTCTCCCAACCTACACGTCAAAGGAGTTTTCCTCCGCGCATCGGAATGCCATCTTGAGACGACACCTATTCCCCAGCCTTTTTGATAGTCAAGTAAGGCTGGTATGTTTAAATCATGTGATTGAAATCAAATAATTATTTTCAAAAAATCAATGACATAATAATTATTTATTATTTGTAATATTTATAAATATTTTAAATATTTGTAAAATAAAAATTTCTCAGATAAAAAACTTAAATCAATTACAAAGTTGTTATAAAGAATATATTATATTTTTTATAAACTTTTTCACATAATTGAACAATTTTCCAAAAATAAAATACAAATTAATATACAATAAAATGAACAAATTTATGAAAAGAAGAACAATAAACAATTTCATCTAGAGTTCTACAGGTGTCCCACCAACTATGGACCACCTCCATAACTTTTAAACGGATATTAAATTTTAAACGGATATCGAAATGCAACTTTTGCTTGACAATGCGGAATCATGTGGTAGATAAATTGTCTATAATATTTTTAGTTTTCGAGAAATTTAATCTTCCATTTTTAAATGGAACTATATATTTTTCTCGTCAGCAATGGACAGATCATGGAAATAGGAATAGAATGATGTTCATATGTTAGTATTTTGATAGTAATTTGAGTATAAAATTAGATTTTCTGGCATGTGATTTTGCAATCGTGTAGCAGCCCTTGCAACTCTCGCCTTCGGGGAAGATGGCCTTCGCGGAGTGAAGTTTGTTGCGTAGAGAGGAGAGACTGAGGGGTGGCAGTGGGGGATAAGAGGCATAACTACAGCAATTCTTGGTGTTGACATAGACGTCACACTAGAAAATACCAATTTTAATGATCAGAATGGGAGATTTTTTTAATTTATTGATCTGGATTTCACGTGTCTTCTCCTGAAATTAAAAAAAAAACATGTTAGCGTAAGGAAGATGAAAATAATAAATATCATTTTCAAATTGAACAAGAAGCCAACCACCGACTCTTCGTTGGTAAATGTCTTTTTTAATTAAAATGATCACTTTGCAACCATGTGACTGCTGTTTATAAATATAAAAGAAAACTGCACTTCGGTCGTCTGCTGTGGATTTTCAAGTTGTGGCAGCACGTGGCGCTATGAAGTGAGAAAGCAGTATTAGCACTGCAGATATGCATTTTTGTTTGGTGAATTCACACTGATAGAACTGTCAAGAGTATTTCAAAATTTTTAGTGCTTTATTCTTTTGGTACGTGTTTAAATAGGAAAGTTATTAACAGTAAATAATAAGAGAAAATTTCTACCAATTTATTATTTGATGAATTAATCGAGATATAACAATAAAAATCTTTAAGCATTCATTCGCTTTGCATGTTTTAAAATGAAGGCTTGTTTCTGCACAGAGCTCTATTCTTGTAAGTTTTAAAATGACCTTTATTATTATCGTTTTCGCTATAATATTTTTTATTTATTTCTTTTCGATTATCGTTGATTTGGAATTTCAAAACAAGAAAAGTTCTATTCAGATGAACAAATGGGGACAAATCTCTCATTCTCATCGTTAAAATTGATGTTAGTTCATACGTTTTTATGTCAAGACCATGAATTGCTGCAGTTACGCCTTCATCCTGCACGGCCACCCCTTTTTAACACACTCCTTTCTCTACAAAACAGTATCGACGCCGTGAAGGCCACCTTCCCTCAACGGCGACTGGTGCTTGACTTGACTGGTGGTTTACTTGAAAATCTCTTGCCAGAAAATCTAATTTTATACTCTGGGACCAAGATAAGTGTTTCAAGAGGACGAAAATATAAGTACCTCAAATTTGAAGATTTTGTGAGTTAGGACGGTACTGCACAGGAACCCTTCAATATATAGTATCTTTACTTTTTTAAATAAAATTACAATAATTTAATGATAAATTTAAAAATTCAAGTTTTAATAAACTTTTTTCTGCTTTTAAAGTAATTAAGGATAAATAAATCACTAACGATTTTGGTTTAAAGTAAAAACATCTAACAATTTAGAAAAAATTTATTTAAATCGAATAAATCTGATTTAAATGAAAAAAATGTATTTAAATAAAAAATCTGAATTTTTTTTAAAATCATGATTTATTCCAGCCTTACGACAAGGGATTTCTACTCTACGTCGAGATGCCGTCCGGAGACAAACAGCCGCCTTATTGGCGTGGGACGGCTTAGGTGGCTCAGGGCAATAATTGATGTCACTGCAGGGTGCCTCTGTTCGGAAGGTCCTAAGGTTCGAGTACTAACGATGGCAGGATTTTTCATGCTAGCTAGATGACTAGGTCTACTAGGTCGAGTTCAGTCGCTGTCTGGAGGAGAATTCTAGTGGCCGGCTGCTGTGATCTGTAGTTTTTCGTTGTTTCTCTGAGCAACAACAAGCGATCGTGTGCGTACGTTAGACAACCTTCCTGGCTTTCGTTTTATTTTATTTCAGTTATACAAATCACTTAATTGGGTACTACGTTGCATGAAAGTCCGTAGTAGTTGATGCGGTTAGACGAAAGTATTTTGTTTTCTTTGTTGCATTCACAGATTTTTCTGTGAGCATTTGAGCAACGTCTCACTTTTAGGATAAGTGCTAAAAATTTAACGTAGAGCACGCTCTCCATGCCATGAAAGAAACGTTTTTTCTAGTAACTGTCTAAACAGTACTTTTCTGTTCAGTCAGCTCTAAAGTTGTATTTCAGAGACATTTTTTTGTCCAAAAAATTGACCTTGTGTTCGATTTTACTTTGATTTACATTATTTTCATGTTTGACAGAAACTATCAGCATTTGTTTCGAAACTTCGCGCTAATATTCCTTGAGGTACCTTGAATCGACGGTCTTTCGCTGGAATTTTCGTTCATAAACTAATGACTTTCCTCGTAGAATTAATTCCAAATTTTCTAAAGACAAATTTCATCCTCCGTAGTTTTATTTTCTCTTATTTATTTTCCAATCATTTTTTTAATTCTTAAATTTTGCCTTCATATGTCCTCTTAAAGAGGTTACTGTTAGTGTCCATAACGACTTGTCTTTTTATTGTATATTTCAATGCTCTAAAAGACATATTGGCGAACAGAAAGTAATAAATTTAAAATAAATTAATAAATAAATAAACTAATGAAACAAGTTTTTCTGTGTCCATATTGAATGAGTCAGTTCGGCCGAATAGCTAAAAATTCATTTGATCGATCCAGTTCGAATGACTTATCATGCTCACACTATTTTGCTCATAGGCATATCCGGATATGCCTATTTTGCCGGAACGTTTCAGAGGTGTCGTTACAGGGCTTGTACTAGAGAGTGCTTGAAATAATCGGTAGCAAACTACTGAGTTCTCCCTTACTCGAATTCGGCCGAGCACGGATCCACCTGGACGCAAACGAAGACGAAAACCCACCAAGTGCTCTCTGGCACGTGACATCCTCAAGGTCTGACGTCAGTCCGCCAAAGATCGCGTCTGAAAGATAATTCTTCGCTTCCTCTCCGCATCTCCAAATCAAATCGTATGTTTAATGCAGCAAGCAGCCGACTGCTTGGGACGCTTTCGTCAAGGTCTTCTGTGGCGTGGCGGAAAACCGACAGCAGCGCAGAGGGGCGGTGAAGAAAGGAACTTCTTCCACGGTGAACGGCGACCAATACGATGATATAACACGAACTACGTAGTTTTTTTATCATTTATTTTTTATTTAGTATAATAAGCAATTATTAATTCAATTGACTTGATTGCACGCCACTGTAAATATTTTTTTAATTAGCACTGTATAAAATCAAATACTGTAACACGTGTTTGTTGAATTTCTAACTAGAAGTTATACTTATGAAATTCTGAGGAAATATACAGATGTCCCATTATCAATGGTCCACAGCCGTAACTTCTAAACGGTTCATGATATCGAAATGGTGTTTTCGCTCAATAATACGGAAGCATGGGGCAAGTAATATGATGTAGATATATTATTTGAAATATTTTTAGTTTTCGAAAAATTTAATCATCTTCGATTTTTCAAATAGAACCGCAAATTTTTTCGCTAGCAATTGATAATAAAAAGAGGAATGCAATGATGTAATATATAACTCTATAAAGCGGAGTGTAGGGCTGGCGACGAGGGCAGCACTGCGCTTGTTTCGCATCGGAGAAAAAGACAGAGCCATTGGTATACTCAGGGCAAATGAAAACTGAAGCACTGATATAGACCTAGACCGAAGCCGTATCTATGGCCCTCTTTTAATGCCATGTTATGTTCAACAATACCCGTGACAGTTCATTTAAAATCATGGGGAATACCAACGCCTTCGATAATTATATTAATAAATATTGATAAAGATATGAAGAATGGAAGTGTTTTGAGTCCCTAAAAGTAACCACATATTCCAGTTATGCTACACAACAAATTCTACAACTTGAGTACATGATATTATTCAATTTAATGTAAAACATCCCGGAATTTATTCTTTAACTTAAAATACAACGTAATGCATGCGTTTCAGATGGTTGGTGAGTGATCAAATGAAGTGTTTTCTGTGTAATTTACGTAATGTTTGAGTGCAAAATTATCTGAAGAAAAAAACGAGCTGTTCAATTAGCATTACGTCCTACGTAATGAAAGAATGTTTTATTATTTGGAACAGAAACATGAATGCACCAGACTGTACCGCCTCATCGCTAACGCGCGACGTAAGCCTCTGTTGTTAGTTCTCAGATGCGCCGGTCTCTCTTCAGTTCTACCCTTCGCTTGGTCGAGCTGTATGTTCAGATTTTGAGATAAAATGATACTTTTTGAAGTGTAATTTTGAATTAAACGTTCAATATTTCCTTCAACAGCCCTTGCAACTGTCTCTTTTGAGGAAGATGGCCTTCGCGGCCTCTCCCCTCAACAGTGATGGCGCCGCGAAAGCATACCATTGGTTACGAAATGAGCACGCGGATACGCATGACGTCAGAACAGTCGAAAGCTACTGATTCGGAGTGCGAGACCTAGTGTGTATGAATCTTCATTCTTTTTTGTTGAGCTTTTTCCAGTCGACAGCCGGTTACCCTTTGCGTCCCGATAGGACGCATAATTGGATTGGACTTGACACCCAACGCATTCCCGGGCTCCAATACTCAGGGGTCAGCAGAACGCGAGGCCTCTACGGCAACACACACATTAGAGACAAGGGATACACAACCACGTCCTAGGTGGGACTCGAACCTGTGACCCTTCGGACCGAGCGACGCGCTGATTCGGGACACGCTCTTAGCCACCTCGGCCATCCAGGTCGGCATCTTGTTCTAAAGCAACGTTTTAAATAATATTAAGGTTAAAAAGAATATTTTTAAGCTCTTGCTTTTGTATAACAAAATGAAAATCTCTAAAATATTAGAAGGGGTAGGAATAAATGCATGTTTTGTGGCGTTTTAGAGCCTTGATAGCACAATTAATGCGCTTTTCGGTTTTTTGAAAAAGTAGAAAATGTGTGACTCCATTTATCTTGCCAAAGACTTTGCTAAATTGTTGATTTTTGTGATAATAACCTTGGCCTAGAAAAATCATAATTAAAAAAGTGCATGGCATTTTGAAGGTGATTTTCGTGGTTTCCTCTCCAGCATATCTGCTACTGATCAGTGGCAGGTTAAAATCGCAATTGGCCTCTCTTTGTCGGCACGTACCACCAGACGGTGCAATTAATATCAGCATTTGGAAATCCCTGCTGTTGCAGATAGAATCAAGTATAAACCGTGGTATTCACGAGACTTTTGAAATAGGTCAAGGTAAAAACTCGACCGCTTTGATTGCATCTATAAGAACACGAAAAAGCTCTTCAATGGCAAAATGCCCTCGCAATGTCGCCTCGTCTTGTCGATAAAATGGACTCGTGGGTGCCCTTTAATCGACCGTTTGGGGCGTGAAACGCAAAGTATGGGTGCTAATTGACCTGTACATTTCGACGACAAGTAAATATATCTACACATAAAAATAAAGATAAAACAAATAATTTGCAAACACTTCATATATTTAGATAATTTTATTCTTCATAGAAATAGTATTTGAGTTATGTAATATTTCACTGATCTTGAATATCAACTCTCTAAATGGACCAACAAATTTAACTTTACCATAACAGTAAATTTGAAAATAAACTATCGTTTATTTAAACTATTAAGCAGTGGCCAGCCATCTTCTCTGTAGCTAATTGGAATATTATTTCCTTAGAATACCATTCTTTGTTTTTTAAAATTTCATGATTTTTTTGTTATGTAATATTAGGTGGACTTACTTACGGTCACATTTGCATTATCAAATTTCTTTGTAGGCGCGCAACTATGGGTGGGTGGGACATATATGGCCCACTGGTCTTATAGGGTGGGGGCGTATATGTCCCACTGGTCTGCTGGCAGCAATTATGTGTTCTGAATACAGTTTGCGGAACGTAAAAGTAATACAGATATTGTGGAAATTATTTTAATTTTAAGAAAATATCATTACGCTTACTAAATAACTATTTGATTCAAATATAAAATGCTTGGAAACCCTACAAATGAATAATCCATTGAAGTGAAACTGTAATGAATAATAATATTTGTATCATTTGTAATAATAATATTTGTATCAATTCTTCGTCAGATATCTTCTTATAGCTCATTTCACACGGCTACTAAATAATAAATGCAAAATATATGAAAGAAGACGAAGCAATGAAACTAAAATATGTTTCTGTTTTGTCGTGTATGTCATAATAAACTTCATTTATTACATCACATTCTATATAAAGTTAGAGAATCATTTATAGAACTTAGCTCATACAAACAATAGAATAAGCAATAACATTTCCTAACCTAGAATAATTACAAATTATTGAACTACGAACGGTCCTTGCTAACGTAAGCAGAGCAGTGTGTGTAAGGGTTACCATCAGCACATTCCTACGAACCACTTTGTCGAATAAAAACTTTGTTTGATCGCCAATTACTGCGATCTAAGGGTAGAACTAGAAGTCACCTATTCGCATAAATACCAATGGGACAAAAACCTGCGACATATAAATGGGGGAAATTCCCATCAGTATATCATGGCGGGACATATGTGCCCCGTTGGTAGTCCAAGGGTTAAGGATCAGCCTTAGTTATACGAGTTCATTCTTAGAGAGCCATTCTTCCACCTTATTGCCATGACATTTTTACAATCGTTTGCAAGACATCATTAAAGTACTAATATTTTATTATCTACATTCCCTTAACAAGCGAATCCACAATTCCTAACTTAACATAAGAAATGTACACGTTTGTTTTTGAAGGAGAAGTAATTCCAACTATCTATGTGCTTCCTTATGTTCGTAGAGCCCATGTGTAACTCGATCAAAAACTAACGAATATTTTCAGATAATTTTTTATCGCGTTGTTGCATTTGGGAGGGGGTATGCTTTTAATGTGATGAACCCCCTCCAGTGTTACCCATGATAAATTCTTAATATTGATGACCAATTATCTCAGAGACTATTGAAGATACTGATTTGAAATTTTTACTATATATTATCAGTATTATGGTTGCTGTACTAATGTAGTACGTTGAAAAGAATTGCTTGGCAGGCAACTGAAATATATTTTTTGGATCTCCATTTTTTCAAAAATTTAATGACAAATTTATTTATAAAATTGAAACAAATAATGCTAACTTTTCGAAAGTGGATCCACAGCTTCACATTGTCTAGTAGAGTATTTTGTGAAGAAATCAATAAAATTGATGTAATAGTTTATGAAAAAACAGGGCATTTGTAAAGAAAAACTGTATTTGGAGAAAAACACACCTTTACAGTTTTTACCCATAATATTTGTTGTCTTATTTTACTTAAAACAACCTGATATATTGTGAGTTTTGCTTATTATTGCTGATATCTAGAGGCTGGTTTCTCATCTTTTCTGACATTTTTGGTAATTTTCTAGGCCGTGATTTCTGCTTGGGGGGGGTGACTGGATGAATTCTGGAGTTTAGATTTTCAGTACTAAATGTATTTCCCGCTTTACACAACTTTTTAACCTCAAGTCTTGACGATTGAATCTATTTCCTTTGTTCACAAGCTTTTTAAAACACCTTTCGGTTTTCTCTTTTAAGTCGAACTTCTTTGTCATTTCTTTCACAACAGGCTCTCCCACCGCTCACTCCACGCTTAACTTTAAAAACACAGAAAAACAAATAGGCTCACCAAATAGCAGAGATAAAGAAGATAAAAAAGACAAAAAAATACACCTTTCGGGAGTAAATAGTTTCAGAACTATGTCTATGTATATGGAACCATGGAACTTCTGTAAGGTCAGCCTGTTTGTGTTGATGCCCATTCAAAACGCAAATAAATGAACAAAAAACAACAATTTTTCAATAAACATTATATCAAAATGTTCAGAAAAGTCTAGAGATCATTTTAAGATTACAAATATTCGATATTTTCTCATTCTTCGGATGAAATCTCACCATAACAACCCTGACTCCACCGGGATTCATCACTGTCTACACGGTAGTACTACTTTTCACCTGAGCATTGGCTCTACGTAAACATTGTTTATTAAATATTTTTTTAGTAAAACTCTTATGCGAGGTGCAAAATTACTCCTGTAGAGATAGAACTGTATTTCAGTTGCTCGGAATCCATGTTAAGATCAGATCGACGACTTTCTGTGCTCGAAAAATGCTTCTGTACAACAATTTAAAAACACTACAATAAACTTTTCTTTTAAATATTTTCAACTTACTCTCGCATATTTTGAAAAAAAATAATACGTATACATGTACATATTTCGATTTTTTCTTTACAATAAATTCCGTTCCCTAATTACACTTGCTCCCAAATTTCAAATTGTTATGAGGTGAACATTAATTTTTTCCACGACTGGTAGCAGTTGTTACCGAATGCTACGTTGTCGAATGCAAGGCAGAAGTGAACTATTTTTTGCTCCCTAGGGAAAATTACTTTCTATCTTGTTCACATTTCACTAAAGAAAATATGACAGCATTAGCATCGCACTTCGATTATGCCGAGTTCATCATTAAATGTGCAGCAGCTTATTGCTTCCGTATTTCTATAACAAAAGAAGTATTATTCACGTATCGGGAATTTATAATTTCTGATTTCATAATTCCCGTTTAATGATGTTTGTCAACTTTCATTGCCTGAAGTCAAACTTCACGAAATTGAGATCACAGTCGTAATAAGTGTTCTGATAAACCATAGCAGACAACAATCATAATCAAATCAGACAGAGAGATGCACAGACGGACAGACGAACAGATGGACAGACGCACAGACGGACAGAGGGACGGACAGACGAACAGAGGACGAACAGACGGACGGACAGACGGACGACCTAGGGGGCTACGGACGAACCGACGGTCCTCCAGACCAACGGACCGACGAACATGCAGAGGAGTTAAAAAAAAAGATAACTAATGGTACGTAACAGGGACCTCCTAGGTATTTCCTCCGGGGTATTTCCTTTAAAATTTCTCCATCGTTTTCGTTACACTATTATTACAATATTTTCTCTCTCCTTTCTGCACGAGAAAGTAATAGTTATTTATTTTACAAGAGGGTAACTTAGGCCATTAGATGCCTGTTAATTGTTTATTCGCGAACGCTTTAGCGCGAGTGAATAAATAAGTATGTCACACATAATCGCCTACGTGTTATTACCCACGTGTAGCTTACAACGTTTTATCTTATCCGATCGCTTTCTTAAGTTTATAACATAACATAACTAGAATATCAATATGATGAATGATGTTTACTTCGGCGGTGGCAGTCGCGTGGTATGCTACATTTGCTCTGAGCGGTCATTCAAAGTCTTAATGGGATGAGGCGTAATGGAAACGCAAGAAGAAATTCCCGAAAGTACTAGAATTGAAGACAGTAAGGCTGTGAAGAAAGAAGGAAGAGAAGAAGAACTTGAAGAAAGAGAAGAAGAAGAAGAAGAAGAAGAAGGAGAAGAAGAAGAAGAAGAAGGGAAAAGGAAGAAAGAGTAGAAAAAGTAAAAGAAGAAGAAGAAGAAGAAAAGAAGAAATGCATTTACATCTACTCTACACACTCCACCTCCTTCACAGCCACTTGCACTTCTAACCCTCTCCCCTGTCGTCTTCTTCGCCTACGTTTTTTTGCTACGTTTTACTACTTCTTATTTACCATACTATTGTTAGACAATCTTTAGTAGGACTAATATAGGAATAAACCATTTTACCTACTTAAAAAGTGTAAGTAAACAGCATATAAAGGTGAACAAATGAGTTAAAAAATATTTTTTGTCTACCTCCCTATCTTGGAGATTCATCGAATTGCGAGTTGTCATCGCATTACTAAATGTAGCGGAATATTATGTCCATGAAACACGCATGTGGCATAATGCACGCAATTAAGAAGAGTGGTGTTGATAAAAAACTACTTTACTTTTAACTTAGCTGTAAATGTGGATTAAAACAGATAAAAAGAGGGTTTCAATAGCATCACAGCAAAAAAATTAATTATTTTCGAAACACCAAACAGTATTGAAATTTGATTTTCGCAGTCCAAAAAACTTCCGTGGTAGGCAATGTTAAGCGTCTCTAAGAACCTTTAACTTCACTCCGTTAACCTTCACCCTTTTAACCTTAAAATATCACAATTCCCGTCTTTTTTCTAGTTTCAGATATGATGTAAGCATGATGAAGAGCTCAGCATGACGTCATATTTAGCTTAGGAAGTAATTGCATTTGAGTACGAATTTCATTCCAATGTTTAAACAATTTTATTTTTATTTATTGCGAAAAGGAAAATGTGTATGCGACTTTTGGAGGAGAAGTGTAATCTGCGCACGTTTTCTTTGATTTGCGAAATTTCGACACCTCTTTTACTATTCTGCATGAATAGTTACACTTATGAAGAAAGGTAACAATCAGTGATATTGGCAACAGTTGAATATTAATTTTTGCTCATGTTTGATAAAAAAAACTACTATATCCAGCGAATTAAACAAATATTAAAATACTTAAACTCTATCAATTTATAAAACATCTTTCAATTAAAAATTAATATAGCAATATCAAGTTTTACATCACTAAGCCGACCTTCACTTGCCTTCTACATTCAGTCATGCTACAAAAACAAATTTTCACAAAATTCAGAGATTTAAAAATAGATTCTCTAGATGCGTTTTAAATATTCCATTGTTTATTAGAAACGAGGAAATTCAGAAAAGACTTTCCTTTCATACACTGAAAATATGGATAAACGAATTATCCAATAATTTATTTTCGTCACTAAGTTCATGCCCTGCGACACATACTTTTAAATCAGGACTATTTGCAAACCCTTTACTCAGAATTCAATCAAAAGATTCAAAATCTTTATGGTTTCTTTTTTAATTCGATTATATTGCCTTCACAATAAAAATAGAGTATTTTTAAAATATTTTTTCTACTCCCATTGCATAATTCTCTAATTATATTGTTATAAGTCGTTGCATAATGATAGTCATACGGCTTCATTACAGTACAATTGTAAGTTTTAAAACCAACCGTTCAGAAGTAATTGTTAGCGATCGTTCTATTAAATTACTGGACCGAGACCATCTATTGGGGGGGGGGGGAGTCGATTAATCCCCTGCTTCGAAAACTCGGAAGAAAATAAGAATAATGATGTCCCCGACATCATTTACGTTATGTTCCCGACATCAGTGACATTATCAATTATTCATCCGATAAGAAATAATAACAAAAACTTAACTTTTATGACAGTTCTTTAATAAATAGAATCTCAACTTGACTTGCGTATTGTTCATATTCAGTTGGAGTGTGCTTATACTTAACCAATGCCACCAGGGATATACCGGGAGCGGTAGGTCAGTGCATCAACTGATGTCACTGCAGTGCCTCTGACCGGGAGGTCCTTGGTTCGAGTCCTGACAGCGGCAGGAATTTCGACACTAGCTTTCTAGCAAGGTCGAATTCAGTCGCTGTCTGGAGGAGAATTCTAGCGGCCGACTGCTCTGATCGGTAGTTTTCCGTGGTTTCTCCGATCAACACCAGGCGAATGCCGGAGCAGTACCCTAACAAACGGGCCACGGACCGCGCGCGCTCTGTCCTTCCTCTTCCTTGTCCTATCCTCCTAAGGCAATTTACATATTTATTACAAAAATACCCATGAAATACTTCGAATCTTACAAATTCTGCGACGCGATTTTCATTTCATATTGCTGGTGTGTAAACAATCTTGCTGCTATCCTCATTGAAGAAAATTACGGTGCCGTAGACTGAAAATAACCACGGGTTCTGAGTTTAATAATAATAGATCTATTTAGACGCTTTATCCATCTATCTACTGAGATCGCAGTGCTAAAACACGCAAAAGCACGTTTTTGGAAATTTCTTTGAATTTTGTGACCGGATTCAAAAACAAATTATCAGTTCCTCATCAGGAGACCGAAGCGCGTCAAATGACACAACATATGCCTCGATTGGTGCACGGGAAGTGGTCTAGCCGTGAGCGACGGATCCGTTCATATGAACATCTGCACACTCGGGAGTTACTCAGATACTGTTTAGGGATTACGAATATTTTCTTGTTGATACATGTAACTTTGTGTTTATTCTAAATCTTATTTCCGAAAAGCCGAATTTTTTGCTCAGCTCTCGTGCTTGACATCAACATGGCGGACGGCGCAACGTTCAATTTTTGTTGCGCGTTCGGCTTCCTAATATTGGCGTGATTCCTATGATTGTTCGGATTCTTAATATTGTACAGTATTCGTTAATCCAAATGCACCACCAACCCCCGCAGGGGGGAATCACGTTGACGTAGGTTGTCGTGGTTTCTGGTGGAGTGTCGTAGACGACCATCCGGACCTTGAGTCTCGCGGCGTTGCTCATGTCGTTAGCTTGAAGGTGTAGGCAGTGAGAAAGCGATGCTAAGCTCCTGGTAGCCGAGCTTGCTCGGTTACCCATCAGTTGAGCCTCTGGAGCGTCGACCTTTGAGTAGGATTGGGTAAAGGATGTTTTTCGGAGTATCTGGATCCTACATGTAGAAATCCGGCGGGAAAACAGATACCACCCGTCAGGTTCCGGCGATACCCACGTCGTTAGCATGAAGATGTAGGCAGTGGGGGAGACGGTATGGAGGCTCCGAGCCTCCCCGAACCTTAATTCGGGTGGCTCCCAGTTGGGCCCAGTCTTCCTCGTGACAGTGGCCCGATACTCTGGGCAAAGAGGAAAGAACTAGTTCCCGGCGCATTTGAGTAGCGCATTGTTTTGACTCCGGTAGTAGCCTAGATAGCTAGGAGCTCTGAGCTGTCACGGAATGACATTGCATGGGAAGATTGCCGTGAGGGCAAACTGGACTTCCGGCTGGACCCGGAAGCCAGTCGGCGTACTTGTGCGTCGGCAGGGGGTGAGGATAAAGGCATGAAGCCAACCCTGGGGTTAATAGCCTCCTGACAAAACAAGCAACGCGTGGTGTTGTAGAGCACACGGGGTGTGTACTGCACCACCAATTATCACTATATTTTCTAAATTCTCTTGTAATTACTTATAAATAGTAGCTTTAAGTCTTACGTTAAGTTGTTATAAGTAAAATTTTCAGTGTATATTTATGTAGCCTAAGGGCTACATCTCAGTAATAACAATTATAATTGTCTTTTCTAAATTTTCTGTTCGCATAAAGAGTTTTTGTTCTACCCCAGTTTTTTAAAAGCGAGTTTTTTGAGTTGTAGACCAGACTGGCTTAAGAGCTAGCGCCCAGTATCGGTCTTTCTACTACGGCTAGGCCGACGCTTTCGGCCATGTACACTTTAAGTTGTACAATAAACACACATATACTGCACCACCGAAGTTGAGGTTTGGAATTCGATGGGAATATTGTTATGTCCAAAAACAACAAAGAAAGAGAGTTTATTTTAAATAAAAGACAATGTTTATTGTGCGTATTTACAAGGTCCAAGACGTACTAATTACATTGTCAATTACAGTATATCCTGAAGAAAAAACGGAGTGGAAATCACAGTCACCGTCACCAGAAGATGTACCAGACCGTAGCCAAGATTACTAACTGTCCAAAAAGACAATACAGTAGCAGGCTCAGTCAACGTAGACAGAAATACTTCCACACAATCACTATACTCAGATGTGCACTCCAAAATTAAGTTTTTCCATTCAATCGAATTTATTTGTGCAGATTTGTAAACACACGGAAAGTGCAATACATGTACACGCCACTTTGGAGACACCTACCCTTACGGGCATATATGGCTAATCCTGCAACATAAAAGAAAAACAGTAGGTCAGTAGAAATACTGTACTTGCAAGAAAGGACATTATTTACTTATCTTTCCTATTCTTTGCCAATTGAGTACGGGGTCCCACAAGGTTCGATCCTAGGTCCAATCCTCTTTCTATTATACGTAAACGATGTGCCCTCCTTTATTAAAAACCGGCGCGCGCTTGGCCTGGACAAGTGCACTCCGGCGCCCCTGGCTCTTCATTATCGGGAGGCGACCTCACGGCCGGTGACTCGCCTCGGACACGCGTCCGTCGCCTTCCTTCTTTGCACTTGCGAGCCCCAACAGCGCGCGGTGCCCAGCTGCTTGCGCGCCAAATCTGAATGCTCTTTGCCAATGCTCGCCAACTCAATGCTCCGTGACGTCACAGACACCTGCTCTCCTGCTCCGAAATGAGCCGCGGAGCAAAGGAAGTGCCCGACACGTCGGCGGGCGTACAGTGTTCCAATGGTGGTACGAATGTGGGAGAAAAAAGGTTCACTCGATAATTTCGTTTTTAAATGGTAATTATTAGTTATAATGTTTATAGAATGACGATATAAAACTTAATAACCCATAACAATGTCGTTCACAATTTATCCTGAAGACGTACCGGAATTGAAGTTCGGTCGTCGTCACCAGATGCACCAGTCTTTAGCCAAGAACACTAATGTCCAACAGAAAAGTAACACAGCGGGCACGTTTGGCAGAAATACTGAGAGAAAGTCACTATACAGAGACTCGCTCTCCCAAACTAACTCAACCTACCCCGGCGCACGTAGCTCCGTATGTCTCGAAGTCACAGGCAGTGACTCGCTTCGGGATCGCGTCCGGTGGCTACCTTCTCTGCACTTGCAAACCCCAACAGCACGCGGTGCCCAGCTGCATGCGCGCCAGCTTTGAATACTCCACGCATTCAAAACAAATATGCCTGTTCACTGTGGAGTAGGGTTGCGACATCGATGTCGATGTTTTCAAGACATCGCTGTTTCTATAAAAAATTGATGGTTTAAACATCGATATATTGAGTCTGATGTTTTTTAGCATCGATGTTTTGGGTTCGATGTTTTTACGTTTCCGATGTTTTGTTCGTGAAGGAAAAACGCCCGTAATTACAATTTTGTAGAAGTTAAAATATGAAATAATAACCGATGGCACCACTGTGTTTGTGTTCGGACCTAGCGAATGAGTTTTGTATGACTTTAATCGAGGAGACTACAATCCCTCATTCGAGATTAGATAAATGCCCTGGTACTTCCTCTCTTTCCTCGTATTTTGCAAATAGAAAGGCGTTGCTTTCAGTTAATTTTTAATTATAAATTAATATGCACGGCAACTGTCAAAGTAAGTTATTTTTGTGCATGATTTTAATGTTAGAGATTACTAAGCAAACTTTAAAACATGGACGTTCAAAAACATCGATGAATTTTGACCGATATATTTTTAACATCGATGTTTTAATTTCGAGCATCGATGTTTGAAAACATCAATGTTTTGTTGTCAATGTCGCATCACTACTGTGGAGCAGGCGGCGTCAGCGGTTCCGGACTGCAGTGCGCCCTGGTTGTTGCTGCTGCCGCCAGCGGCCGCTGAAGACGAAGCTGAGAACGAGGACGAGTCCCTGCGAGGGTCCTTGCTGCCCTTTGACTGCATCGTCATCACCGCACGCGCCCTGCCCCAAGGAGACTCCTACTCGCTACTGGAGGTACGCTGGATTTCGTTCGTAGCAATGGGGATTAAGGTGGCTCCTCTCATTACGCAGTCGGCGGATAACGAGCGCTCGCTCCCAATTCATGTGGATAGATTGTTTGCTAGTAGGCGAGCGCCAAACATCCGGTATTCGCCCTAATGTGGATCTTCAAATTCGACATTCAGTAAGAACTGAGCGACCGCACGACGAATCTCAAGTAGAGTGGATGTGTTTCTTACTACTGACCGAGCGACTAACTTTCGGTATTCCCCCTAAGGCCGATCCTCCATTCGACATTCAGTAAGTACTGAGCGACCACACTTCGAATCCCAAGTAGAGTGAATGGGTTGCTTAATCGTACTCTTGACTGAGTACCAAACATTCGGTATTCGCCCTAAAGCGGGCTCGTCGACATTCAATAAGTAGAGAGCGACCGCACGTCGAATCCCAAGTAGTGAGTATGTGTTCTTAACTGTTGCCCGAGCACCTAACGTTTGATATTTACCCTCAGTCGGCATCAGTCACATTCAGCATCTAGTAGGTAGCGAGCGGCCGCAAATCGAATCTCAAGTAATGTGTGTGGGTTGCTTACTATTGGCCCTGCGCCAAACGTTCGGTAATCACCTTACGTCAGATCCTCACATTCAGCATTCAGTAATTTGTGAGCGACTGCCCGTCGAATCCCAAGTAGCGAGGATGAGTTTCTTATTATTGATCGAGCGCGTAACATTCGGTTTTCGTCCTAAGGCGGATCCTCACATTCGGCATTCAGTCAGAGGCGAACGATGCACATCGAATGTGAATATGTTGATTGTGAATGTGTTGTGCTATTTGACGAGCGCCAAACATTCGGTTCTCGCCCTAAAATGAAACGAACTGAGTATATTGTGGGTGCAGGTGTACAGGGAACGTGCGAGCGGTCCAATGATGATCGACTGGCGAGCCCGATGGAGGCCCTCCGCTTCCACCGCCCCGGCACCCCGCGGATCCCTCATCCACCGCCGCCCGGGCCTACGCGGCACCCAACTCGTCGTCGCCTACGTGCAGGTGAGTTGGATTGAAGGGATAGGCGCAATAGTGGTCTAACCTGCATTTTAAGGAAACGAAGAAAAAATCAAGTCCTTTATTGCATGATTCTTTTTATTTTTACTTGCAATAATTATTTTTCATTACATTTATTTATTTCAATTAAGGTAAAAATGATTAAAAATTCAGAAGTAAATATTTCTTGAGAAAAACACAAAATGTGCTATATTTCACGATTTAAAAAAATATTCAAATCTTTTGTGTAATAAAATAAGTATCAAGCAAGTCAATAGAATAAGTATTATTTGTATTTTTGTTTGATTATTGTCCTAAAAGCCTTTCGTTTCTAATATACGGATACAGCGTGTTACTAGAAAGTTCCGATTCACGGCGCCACTAGATTATTATCACTTCATCTCGTTATCTTATCGCGTTTACCGCCAAACAATGCATGGGGTGTCATATACGCATGATGTACACTATGTGTCAATTAAAATAGTTCATAATTAAATTGTTAGAATGCGTTGATGACCTGAAAAACATTTATGTTACTACTGAGTTACACTATGCAATAAAGGGTTAAAGTTACATAGTTGTGGTTAGAAAGAGTTGTGAAGAGAATTTTTTAAAAAAAAACTTCATTCCTAACTATATAGAGGAAAACTAATCATACGAACAATGTACAGAGATAGTTCATCGTAGGTAACTAATGGTGTCAATAATTAATTTTTCGTCGTTTTCTTTGGAGGGGGGGAGTTAGATCACTATTGCACTCAGCCCTTCAGTTGTTAACTTTTCGAATAGGATTAGTCGAAGTGGAATTAGTTATTACCACACAGTAGCAGTGTGCAGTACCGCTTAGCACATTTACTACTTTCAATTCGTTGCAATTTCTTTAACTTGGGAAGGTTTTTCTTAGTTCCTGAAGTTGTTTTTTTTGGAAAAGTATAGTTTTTGCCACGTAGTTAGTCTTAATCGCAGATAATCTTATCGCCCATATATCATACACAGTTTTTCACTGTTTTGTGACCAAATAAATAGACCTACAACACATATTATGCTATAATTCACATTTCTATTGAGCGCACCTCAGGAACGATTCGTTCTAGACCATTCAAACCAGGTTTTCCCTTACTACTTAGGGCGACGGTAGATGGCATCTGTCAAGAGTATGTAACAAGTCCGAATAGCTAGCCCAGACGAAAGACAGTAGAAAACTAATATGAGAAAGTATGCGCCAGTCTGTAGCATCGCTAGTTATTGTTGTTTTGAAAACTCATGAATAATACAAACAAATCACGGAGATATTTTAATGATGAACTAAAAAGCATACTCTGGTGTGGTTCAGAATATTCAGCTGTTTTGTCTAAATCCTTTCATCAGTGTTAACAGTTAATTATGAATTCAATAATGTAACATACAAATATGACAAATAAAATGCGTTTATATACCATTATATTGTTTATTTCTAAATAGACGTTATTTTGAACTTTTAGGAAGCTGTTTGTTGTGTGCCTTTGTTTCTTTCTGTTTTCTGACATAGTGGATTTCTAATTTATATTCTATTCTTTCAATAATACTTAATAATTCTTTCAATAATTTCAATTGAATGGTTTAGAGCAAGAACATCAGTCACAGAAAATCTCCCGCTATTCGTAAATGTTATGATAATACTTTCAATTTTAGTACAGTGTGCATTATTACGTTACTAAGTATTGGATAGTATATGGAATGGAATATTGAATAGAGTATGAAATGTTTGTGCCAAGAAAAATATAAGTCAAATTAGTCCAACATATAAATGTTAACTTTCATGAATAGCGGTAGACATCCTGTAACTGGTGTAGCTTATTTAATTACTGCCACAAGTCCTTCGTTTCAAATTATAGTTGTACGCTGTGATTTATTTGCAGGATCCTCCCTATGTGGTCCCAAAAAAGAAAAGTTCAATATCTTCCTCTGAAGATATTGGCGGAATCTCGGCAGAAATTTTCTGGGAGCTTAGTGATCTTATGAAATTTAGGTATGTTTGTAGACATTGATATTATTTACGAAATGATTTACCACACTTTCAGATTGCGATTGTTTTCGGAAAAAACGATGTTTTGGTCATGAGATTCGTGACGTGTCAGAAGTGATGCAGCTAGAGTTCATCCGTTTTGTAGTTTCACTGTGTTACCAATGATGGTAACAAGATGAAGCGTTTCCAAGAACGTTCAGTGGCTCCAATATTTGTTCAAAAATATCAAGCCAATATGGCGAACGCGTGTGTTATTCTGACTGTCATTACCTCATTGTCCTGAGGTTTTATGTCTCTTAAAAAATAATTTGCTGTCATGTTCTTTATTTTTATATTTTCATTGAGAAGATATTGCGAGAAGTATAAATGCTTACGTAAAAGTTTTATAATGCCATTCTACACGCATAACATTTGAATACAAGTGTCTCATAATAAATGTTACACCTAGGGCACGAAGTGGGTCGAAGATGTTAACTTTTTGTCAATGAATCTGTGGTGGAAAATTTCATGTAACGAAGTTACATATGTGTTTTGTGCCTCCGATTGGTACGCAATTCACTGTTCACTATTATTTGGCAGGTCATGTTTCGACACAGTCACAGGGATTTCGTGTACGTGCAGTACAGCAATATATAATAAGCTGCCTAGCAAACAGGGGAAAATTTTAATATAACTTTTAGATATTCTGACATTCTCAGACAACTGTGTATGACAATGAAACACTAACGGGACCAGAACTGCCAATTCTCTACCTCCCAGAACAATTAACATTTAATTTTAATTTAAATCAGTTATTTTAAATCCATCAATACATGTAAATAACACTACTTCATTCATCTTCAATATTTTAAACATTTTTTTCGATATATATTTGCATGAAAGTTGAAAGTAATTTGAATTTAGCATTGATATTCTGTCTCAAACCCATTGGTCAACATGCATATTCATAGGCAAAAAGTGATCGTGCTCGACCCCTCTATATGCCTAGAAGTTTGTAACGTTTATTCTGATACACACTGAGTAATAAAGACATTTTTTGAAAAAATATCACGATTTCTATCAAGATTACTAAACAATTACTCATATTTTTTTTAAATGTACCTGACATCATTTAAAGGTCTAAAATTAAAATTCATCAAAATTATTTAAATGACATTACTTCATTCGCTTGAAATTTACTGTTGTTAATTTATACACGTGTAATGATGATGTCAACAATTTAATGATATATAAATAAACAATAATAATGTTAATTTTTATTTATATATCATTTAATTTAATATTAAATATCATTTTTTAAATGTCACGATTTCTATCAAAATTACTAAAGAATTATTAATATCTTTTTTAATGTTCCTGACTTCATTTAAAGGTCTAAAATTAAAGGCTAAATTTCTATAAGAGAAAAATCAGTGACTTTAATATCAAAATTCAAATGAGTGATTTTAATATCAAAATTCCGATTTCTATCAAAATGACTAAACCATTACTCGTATAATTTTTTTAATGTACCTGACATCATTTAAAGATCTCAAATTAAAGGCTAAATTTCATTAAGAGAAGAATCAGTGACATTAATATCAAAATTCAAATGAGTGATTTTAATATCAAAATTCCGATTTCTATCAAAATGACTAAACAATTACTCGTATAATTTTTTTTTGATGTACCTGACATCATTTAAAGGTCTAAAATGAAAGGCTTAATTTCTATAAGAGAAAAATCAGTGACTTTAATATCAAAATTCAAATGAGTGATTTTAATATCAAAATCCCGATTTCTATCAAAATGATTAAACAATTACTCACATGTTTTAAATGTACCTGACTTCATTTAAAGGTCTCAAATTAAAGGCTAAATTTCGTTAAAGAAAAATCAGTGACTTTAATATCAAAATTCAACTGAGTGATTTTAATATCAAAATTCCGATTTCTATCAAAATGACTAAACAATTACTCGTATAATTTTTTTTAACGTACCTGACATCATTTAAAGGTCTCAAATTAAAGGCTAAATTTCTATAAGAGAAAAATCAGTGACTTTAATATCAAAATTCAAATGAGTGATTTTAATATCAAAATTCCGATTTCTATCAAAACGACTAAACAATTACTCGTATAATTTTTTTAATGTACCTGACATCATTTAAAGGTCTAAAATTAAAGGCTAAATTTCTATAAGAAAAAAATCAGTGACTTTAATATCAAAATTCAAATGAGTGATTTTAATATCAAAATCCCGATTTTTATACAAATGATTAAACAATTACTCATATGTTTTAAATATACCTGACTTCATTTAAAGGTCTCAAATTAAAGGCTAAATGTCTATAAGAGAAAAATCAGTGACTTTAATATCAAAATTCAAATGAGTGATTTTAATATCAAAATTCCGATTTTTATCAAAATGACTAAACAATTACTCGTATAATTTTTTTTAATGTACCTGACATCATTTAAAGGTCTCAAATTAAAGGCTAAATTTCATTAAGAGAAGAATCAGTGACTTTAATATCAAAATTCAAATGAGTGATTTTAATATCAAAATCCCGATTTCTATAAAAACGATTAAACAATTACTCATATGTTTTAAATATACCTGACTTCATTTAAAGGTCTAAAATTAAAGGTTAAATTTCGTTAAGAGAAAAATCAGTGACTTTAATAATGGAAGTGGAGAGCAGGTTCGAGAACTGCTCGGCGAGTGGCGGATGCGCATGCGCAGGGCGCGCCTGGTGGCGCCGGCGGACGGCGCGTGGGGCGCGCAGCTGGCCAACGGCAGCTGGAGCGGCGTCGTGGGGCTGCTGGAGCGGCGCCACGCCGACGCCACCCTCAACGCGCTCGTCATGTCCCCCGCACGCTCGCGAGTGCTCTCCTACAGCACGCCCGTCATCAACACGCCGTGAGTGCGCTGCGCTCGGACATAAATGACCGTCATTCACACGCACGCCCGTCATCAACACGCTGTGAGTGCGCCGCGCTCGGACATAAATGCCCGTCAATCACACGCACGCCCGTCATCATCACGTGCGCCCGTCATCATCACGCGCGCCCGTCATCAACACGCGCGCTCGTCATCAACACGCCGTTAGTGCGTCACGTTTGCACGTAAACCCCCATGATCCAAATGTACGCCCGTCATCGTCATGCACGCCCATCATCAACACGCTGTGAGTGCGCCGCGCTCGGACAATGCCCGTCAATCACACGCACGCCCGTCATCAACATGCGCGCCCGTCATCAACACGCACACCCGTCATCAACACGCTGTGAGTGCGCCGCGCTCGGACATAAATGCCCGTCATCAACACGCGCGCTCCTCATCAACACGCCGTTAGTGCGTCACGTTTGCACGTAAACCCCCATGATCCAAATGTACGCCCGTCATCGTCAAGCACGCCCATCATCAACACGCTGTGAGTGCGCCGCGCTCGGACAATGCCCGTCAATCACACGCACGCCCGTCATCAACACGCGCGCCCGTCATCAACACGCACACCCGTCATCAACACGCCGTGAGTGCGTCACGTTTGTTGGTAAACCCCCAAGATCCACACACACGTCCGTCATCAACACGCGCGCCCGTCATCAACACGCCATGAGTGTGCCGCGCTTGGACATTAACGCCCGTCATCAACAACCACGACCGTCATCAACTCGCACGCCCGTCAAAAAAACACGCACGCCCGTCAAAAAACACGCACGCCCGTCAACTCGCTGTGAGTGCCTCACGCTTGGATAGAAACTGTAGCACGCCCGTCATTAACAAAACTGTAAGTGCACCACGCTTGTACGTAAACTTGAGTTATTAACAAGCACGCCTGTCATCAACACACACACTCGTCATTAACATGCACGCCCGTCATCAACACGCACGCCCGTCATCAACACGCCCGCCCGTCATCAACACGCCCGCCCGTCATCAACACGCACGCCCGTCGTTAACAAAATTGTGTGTCAGTAAGTGAGACAGTCAAAATTATCCTTCCACGAAGTACACGTGAAAAAGTAAAAAAAGAGTAATGCTTAGAACTGCCCTTTTTTTCATTGTCTGCATATATGCAACTGTTATTGCTGTGAACTTCTGCCCATGCCTGCCGCGGGCAAACGGATTGACCCGAGGTCATGCGCTGTTGTGGATTGAATAATTCAATTATTGATTGAATATTTCGCGTTTCCGTGCTCATCAACTATTATGGTCATTAGTCTCGTAACTGTTTTAATCACTGTAGGTGTCGTTGATCTCCCCGCGCTGGAGGTCATTTGTGGCGCCGACATGCACGCCGGCTTGCGGAGTTTTCCCTAACCAGGTATCTCTCACCAGCAAGGCACCGCTCCACCCGGGACAAGCTCTAAGCTCGCGATTGGTCTCCTGGCATATGTATTACAGTGCGTGTGTGTGTGTGTGTGTGTGTGTGTGTGTGTGTGTGTGTGTGTTCGTAATGGGTGAGGATAGGACAAGGAACAGGAAGTAGTGTGGTGTGAGAAGTAATCGCGTGCAGTCCGTGACCCATTTATTAGGATACTGCTCCGACAATAGCCTGGAATAGATCGGAGAAACCACGGAAAATACGATCAAAGCAGCCGGTAGCTAGAATGATCCTCCAAACAGCGGATGGACTCAACCTATCTAGCTAGCTAGTGTCGGAAATATTACCACCGTCGGGGCTCAAACCCTAGAACATCTCAGTGAGATGCACTGCAGCGACATCTCAGTTCTGGAAATACTGGGTTCATGGACGGGGATACCGCCACCGACCGTCCAACATAACGCGCTTCATTGTCTTTGTTATCTCCCCGTCCACGAAAGGAATACTAAATTGCTGACTTGTTTTCGTTTTACTATGCGCTATTATGATAATGTATGCGAGAGGAATAATGTTTGTGTTCAACAAGGACATCTCTTTGTCGTCCCAACGGCCCGATCTCCTCCGATATGGTGGCCACACGTGTACCGTCTGAGCTGGCTCTACCTAGTCCCTGACCGGGAGGTCCAACGGTTCGAGTCCCGAAGATGGCAGGCTTTTTTGACACGAGCTGGATAGCTAGGTCGTATTCAGTTGTTATCTGGAGGAGAATTCTTGCAGCCGGCTGCTCTGATCGGTAGTTTTCCGTGGTTTCCCTGATGAAATCCAGTCGAATGTCCGAGCATTAACCTAAAAATGCGCCATAGACTGCACGCGATTTTTCCTTCCCCTTTTCTTGTCCTATCCTCACGTCTTTCTTACATACACTTGCACTTACACGCACTACATTACCACCCTTTTGGGGAGACCAGTTGGAGTTGGGAGCTTACAGCTTGTTCCGGCTGGGGCAGTGCCATGCTGGTGTGAGATCCGTGGTTGGGGACCCCCCCCCCAGTCGGCGTAGGTTTGCAACGGATCTCATTATCCAGCGGGGGGAAACATCGCCATCTTTCATATCAGTTTACTTTATTGCTATTAAACCCACAATATTGAGATAACTATAACTCGATGGAACTAAATTAATTTGCAAATGAAGGTAGACACCGATTTACAAAAATTATATGCATTTGTCCATTCTTTATAATTCTCTCCATTTGTTTTGCACAAATGAATCCAATCTTTTAATCTGTCTGCAACACAGTTTGTCGTAGTTTTCATTAATAGATATTTCCATCTTGTTATTAATATCATTTAACAAGTAACATTTTTAGTAGCAGAAGTCTTGAAGCTGATTTCAAAAAATTGTTTTTTTGTTTCTTCCAGTTTCCTCGTCATTAGCGTAGGTTCCTAGTCATATCGTTTATGCCTATCGTAGAAACCTCATTGAATATTTGTTTTCCATTACGCCTTGACTAGAATCACAATGAATTAAAGCACGGTACATAAAATAATTCAATGAATGAACGAATGATGAAATGAACGAAAAAAATCTGTGCAATTATATTCTTGTAACAACTATCAATGAAGAAGCCCTGAGTAAATGTTACAATACATGAGTAATTTTCATTACGTAGTTGAAGTTATTAACTTTAACGTTAATTTGAAGTTATTGACTTCAACGTAGTGAGCAATCTATGCAAAAGTATTTGTGCTTGTTTTGAGCACACGCAGAGAACGCTGTTTGAATCGCAACGTAAGTGTGAACATTGCGATTTCCATGTGGTGTAGCAGGTCGCCCGCGGAATGGAAAAGGGGAGAGAGGATGGGAGCAGGATGAGGAGGGGTGGAGGGAAAGGGGGCAGGAGAAGGCAGGAAGTGGCCGCACGATGTCCCGTGTATGTACCGGATACGACGCTCTGAATCCATCTCGTTGCCACGCCGGTCTGAAGGAACGTTACATCACACAATGTCACTCACAGCGTCCTCCAACGTGTGAGATGTTGGTGTCAGCGTCAAAGGGAAGTGGAATCAGCGAAGATTTAATTGAATTTTTAATTGATACTCCTTTCTTATCGAATAAAATCACTGGGAGAGGTGTCTCAAGGATGTCACCGATGTCTCTGACCGGGCGGTCGTAGGCTCGAGTCCCGACGGTGGCAGGATTTTCGATACTAGCTTATCAGCTAGGTCGAATTCAGTCGCTGTCTGGAGGAGAATTCTAGCGGCCGGCTGCTCTGATCGGTAGTTTCCCGTGGTTTCTCCGATCTATACCAGGTGAATGCCGGAGTATTCCCCTAAAAAACGGATCAGGTACCGCGCGCGATCTTTCCTTCCCCTTCCTTGTCCTATTTAACTCCTTACACCCACTTGCACTAACATGCACTCTACTAACGCACATGCCGGGAGACCGGTTGGGAGCTTAGGCGGTGCCCGGCTGGTGGAAGATACCCAATTTTTCACATAAAAACTAGTTTTTTGGAGACTCTGATACCAAATAAGTGATTTTTTCTAAAAAATAACTGTCCGTCCGTCTGACCGTTTGTGGAGAACACTAGCGTCTTACTCTAAACCGTTCAGATAATTTTCTTTACTTCTTCTTACTTAGAGAATTTACCTATCTCTTACTAATAATTCGAAAAAGGATACTGCGTTTTGAATTTTTTACTTTCCCGTCGTCCCTTTCCCGTCCTACGCCATACTTGCGGAATAAAGAGAAAGTATATAGACGCTGCAGTAGAATGTGGCGAAACTTGTATTGTAGAGCCCTGATAACCCAAAAGTAAGTAAATCTTGCCCCTAAATATATTAAATTACTTCCTCGAACACGTTGTGTAGACAGAATTTACGTTTTGTGGGTCATTGAAACTAAGAAATTGTTTTTTTGAAAAACGTCTGTCCAACCTTAAGTCCATCCTTCTGTCTATCCGTTTGTCCGTCTGTGGTCAACACTAGAGCGAAAACTGTTTAATCGATTTTTTCAAAATTGATTTCCACCGATCGATCCGGCCGGACTCGAGGCCCTGCTAGAGTGGAACGCATATTGTCGTTTTAAGGCAATATCTATATGAAGCCTTAACACATTTTCAAAATTTGCCTCAATATTTTTATTTTAAACCATTATATTTCGCCTTATATTTTATGCCTTTATATTTCGTATAGAGAGTTTAAAAATGGCGTAGATCTCATTTTCCTCGAACTCTGATTTTTTCAAAATTGCTAATGTTACAAATATACTTAGAAATAATGTGCGGTTGTACTTTTTACTTTCTCGCCTTTACAAAGGTAAGAAGAGAAAGTTCTGTAATAGTTCGCCCTTACAAAGGTAAGAAGAGAAAGTTCTGTAATCGTGCGCCCGAAAACGGCGAATTTTTGGCATAAAACTACATTGATGGCAAAATTAATTGATTGATTGATTCATGTTTCCGGGCGCGTCAACTGCTCTGGTCATTAGTCCCGTTAGTGTAGTGTATGTTTTTCTCGGGAGATGGCGGTGATCTTCCCCCGCTGAATGGTGAGATCCGGCCCCGACCTACCGACGGCTAGTGGGGTTTCCCCCTAACCAAGACTCTCCCACCAGCGGGGCACCGCCCCAGCCGGGACAAGCTCTAAGATTCCGACCTGTCTCCCAGAATATGTGGTAGTGTAGTGCATGTTAGTGTAAGTGTGTGTGTAAGGGGAGAGGATAGGACAAGGAATGGGAAGGGAAGGACAGATTGCGCGCGGTCCGTGGCCCGTTTGATAGGGTACTGCTCCGGCATTCGCCAAGTGTTCATCGGAGAAAACACGGACAATTATTTATTGAAAAATATATATGAATTCATTCATTAGGAGCAAGTGACATGCAAAACAACTGCACAGATTAGTCTTAATATTGTAATGATCATTGCTTAATTACCAACCACTGCACTAAACTTCTTCACATTCAGAAGAAAAACGTACAACTGCAATTAACATGACAAACAACTGTACAGATTAATCTTGATATGTAAATGATCATTCCTAAATTACACACCACTGTTCAAATATTAAAGAAAAATATTTACTGGATGGAGTGAAAACATACACATTTTCCATTTTACCATTTTGAACCTAAGAACTGTGTAAATAATCAAATTGAGAGTCCTAATGAACAGCTGCCCTACTACTTAGAGAATTATTCATATTTCTTTCCTTCATGCAGTATTATTTTCTATGGGGTGAGTGAGTACTTCAGCAAGTCGATCTTCCCTCTGAGTAGCCGATTCAAAGTTTTAGTAGTACTCTTGGCATTTGTAATCTGTTTTGACAATTGTGACACTCGTTTCGTCAAACAATTCGGTTCTCACAAATTTCTGTCAAATAAGACGTTGTTTAGGTTGTAAACGATATCTATATATTGTACATTGTACATTACTGTATATTCTGTACTGTATATTATTGTACTTTTTATTCTCTCAACCTACCCCAATTATTAAACACTTTCAAACTCACAATGATTTCTTGCCACTTAGTATATAACACGGACAAAGAGCAATACATGAACATTGACATTATTTACCACTTCAGTAACGGCTTTCTTTCAAATATTCACACAAAGACATTACATAACCTTATTCAAACTCTAATGAATTTCGTAATAATTCTGGACATTGATGAAATCAGTAGTAGATCTGAGACGTCATCCTCTGGTGGCGCGCAGCTAAACTATAGGCATTGATGCACTCTTGAATCTGTGATGTAGGGCTAGGCGAAAAATGTCCAGAAAAGGAATTATTTTGAAAATATATTACTGTCTATGTTTGTAAATCATAGCCTATAGTACTCCAGGCCTTTAAAGGATGCTAGCACAAAAGTTTCATTAGCATTGGTTCAGTAGATTCAGAGATTACCGCGCTGGAAGACAACGCACTTCTGTCTTTATATATTAGTATAGATATATTGCATAATCAAATATGGTTAGAGCACGAACTCTGGAGGAGGATCGAGAGAAATTATTAATAAAAAGTAACAATGGAAAATAAAGATATTGAAATTTTCAGTTCGTGCTGTTAATGTATTCTGCTGTATCACTATATTAATAAAATCACTATGGAGAAATTATATTTTATTTTGACATCGGATATAATGAACGAAAAATGTTTGTGCCCTGAAGTTCACTATAACCGGAGTCGACCGTGTGTATATATCGCCTTTTCCGTACAGTGTGCGTGTGTGCGTACGTGCGTGCGCAGGGCGGTGGTGCTGGTGAAGCGCGGCGGGCGCGCGGACGGGGGCCTGGGCGCCTTCCTCGCGCCCTTCAGCGGCGCCGTGTGGCTGAGCTGCGGGGCGCTGCTGCTGCTGCTGGCGCTCGCCCTGTGCGCCGCCGAGCGCCTCGCCCGCAGCGCCCTCGCAGACCACGCCCCCCTGCACGCGCCGCGCGACGCGCTCTTCTGCGCCTGGGGCGCCTTCTTCGCACAAGGTCTCGCCCTCGATCGGTTTCTTTTCCTCACTAACCCTTTCTTTGTCTCTCTCTCCACCATCTCTCTTCCCTTCTCTCTCTCTCTCTTCCTCTCGCTTTCTCCCTCTCGCTCTGTTCCTCTCTCTCTCGCTCTCGTTATCTTCCATTCACTCTCTTCCTCTCGCTCTCTTCCTCTTTCTCTCTCACTCTCTTTCTCTCTTACTCTCGCTCTCCCTTGCTCTCCATCTATCTCTCCCTCGCGTTTTCTCTCCTCCCTAACTCTTCCTTTCTCTCTCTCCATCCTCACTCTTCCCTTCTCTCTCACTGTCTCCATTCTCCCTATTTCCTTCTCACTAACTCACTCTCTCTTCCTCTCTCTCCTACTCTATTCCTCTCGCTCTCTTCCTCTGTATCCCACTCTCTTCCTCTGTATCCCACTCTCTTCCTCTCGCTCTCTCTTCCTCTCGGTCTCTTCCTCTCTCTCTCTCTCTCTCTCTCGCTCTATCGCTCTTCCCGTCTCTTTCCATCCTCCCTTCTCAATTCTCTCACAATCTTCATTATTCCTTTCTCTCTCTCCATTCTCACTCTTCTTTTCCGTTATCTTTATTGGCACTTCACAACGATGAGACTCCTTTTCTCCCCATTTTTCAATACCTTCTACCTTTCTCTCTCTCTCTTTCTTTCTTCCTCTCTCCCTCTTTCCCCCTCTCTTCACAATCACTCTTCCTTTCTCTTCTTTGTTCGCTCTCGACACTTACTCTCGCCATCTCTCTCCTCTCATTTTTCCTTTAACGCGCTTACTTCGTAAGAAGAGAAAGCAATCTAATCGTACGCCGAAAAACGGCCAATGTGCGGCAGAAAAACTCTTATTGTGGGCCTGATAACGAAAAAGAGAATAAATCTTATTCCTATGTCTAGTATATTACTTCCTCTAACACGTGGTGTAGCCAGAATCCATGTTTTGTGGATCCTTGATACCGAAAAATCGGTTCACGAAAATTCTTGTGTCTCTCTGACTGTCAGGCTGTCTGTCTGTCTAGCGCCTTGACCGTTCAACCGATTTTCTTCAATATGGATATTTCCCGATTAATCTAAACGATTTTTGGGGCAATGCCCTTGCTCAGAGCCCATTAACATCGTATCTTAAAAGCGTCTCCAGGCAACACCACCTAGACATATCTAGATGGTGTTGCTCCAAGCCCCCTGCTCCGTGCGTGACTGAGGTGGCCATATACGTCCTGAAAAAGTGGAATATGTCCTGAAAATCGAAATGTGTTCCGCTGCGCGCTGTCCCATGTTCAGAACGTTTTTCGGTAGTTTAAGTTCTGTTAAGTTTTTTAGGAAGTTTTTAGTGACCAGGCCTTCCGCCGATATCACGAGTGGGTATGTTTCGGTAGCATTTAATTTCCAAACATGTTTTAGTTCATAGGATAAGTTTTCATATTTCGAAATTTTTTCTATTTCTTTCTGTTTGATGTTGTGGGATAATGGTACTGCGATATCTATTATTACTCCTTCTTTCTTATTTTTATTTATAAGGAGAATATCTGGCCTATTGTGATCGACAGTACGATCAGTTAAAACTGGTCTGTCCCAGTACAAAAGGGTGGAACTTGTTTCCAGCACTGGAGAAGTGGTGTACTTATAGAATGGCCGCATCGATTCATCCAATAATTTATAATAATAATAATAATAATAATAATAATAATAATAATAATAATAATAATAATAATAATAATATATAGAATATCGAAATAGGCTGTCTGTTACTAATGATTGAATATAGAAAAGTTCCAAATTTTTGTTTAGAGACAGTCAAAAGGATACACTTTTATTTCATATTAAAACATACATCGAATACATAATTTTTGGCAACGTTTCGGGGGTTAAGGTTTACCTCCATCAACAGACCTTGGCTTTACATTAGTTTTACATAGAAGTAGTAATAAACAAGTCATAGGTCTTGGATCAATAAAGTGAAAAAACTGTTGGGGACGCGTTGACTAAAACACTTAAAGAAAGATGTGTTGACACCATTCTGTAGTCAAATCTAAAACAAATATTAAAAGGAAGAAGTTATTAGAATAGGTGTCTAATTGGTTGAACTATTAAAAGATTAAATACACAATTTTAGGTAAAATGTTAAAATAAATAATGTTAAAAATACTAAATAAAACAAAAGAGGCAAGTCGATGTATGTTTTAATATGAAATAAAATATTATCTTTTTGACTGTCTCTAAACAAACATTTGGAACTTTTCTATATTCAATAATAATAATAATAATAATAATAATAATTATTATTATTATTATTATTATTATTATTATTGTAGAAATATGGTTCTTTTTAAATTTATTGGACCAAATAGGATCAATCCACGATGATACCAGGAATTAAGACGTATAATTCATAGAAATTTATTGGTGCTTAACGTTTCGCACATTTGGCATGTGCCTTTTCAAAAGCATTTGACAAGCGGTTGACATGTGGATTGATCCTATTTGGTCCAATAAATTTAAAAAGAACCATCTTTCTACAATATAAAAACGGGATCAACAGGAAGATATTCAACCATTCTAATAATAATAATAATAATAATAATAATAATAATAATAATAATAATAATAATAATTATTATTATTATTATTATTGTTATTATTATTATTATTATTATTATTATTGTTATTATTATTATTATTGTTATTATTGTTATTATTATTAATTATTATTATTGTTATTATAATTGTATTTGTTGTTGTTGTTAGGCATGTCGGAGGCGCCGCGCGCGGCGGGGTCGCGGCTGGCCTTCTGGCTGGCGTACATGGCCGGCGTGACGCTGACGGCCGCCTACTGCGCCAACCTCATGTCGCACCTCACCGTGCGCACGCACGCGCCGCCCTTCCGCTCGCTCGCCGCCATGCTGGACGTGCGCCCGCACGTCGCCTTCAGCGTGCCGCGCGCCTCGGGCGTGCTCACCTTCTTCCAGGTGACGTCATTGCAATCCAAGGGGCTGCACGCCGCTCCACAATAGCCCGCGAACGGGAACGGGAACGTGAAGGCGAGGACGGGAACGAGAACGGGAGGTACGTGCGCTTCACAATAAACGCCAACGGGGAGAGGGAACAGCGCTATGAATCTGTAGCGGCAAAAAAGAGAACTTCAAAAACCAGTTGCCGAACCCCAAGCACATCTAGTGTTACTGTTTGTATTGCCATCTGTCTGATTTGTTGCGTGAGCTGCTTTGAATAAAAAATACTTTGAAGAAAGAATATTAATTAGAAAAATATAACTATAAGTACAAAGAATGCCAAAACTACTACGAACTTACTGAAAATACAACTACGAGAAACTAAAATTTTGTCAATAAACAAACAGCTCCAATGTACTTTAACGAAACATTAAAAAAAATTGTGGGAAATTTTAATTCTAAGTATTAATACGAATAGAAAAACAAGTATACTATAAATACTAAAAATAACTAAAACAACTCAACAATGGCTAACAAATCCCGCCTCAAGCCCTAACCTCGCAAATCCACGCTCTAACCTCAATATCGTCATCCACTCAATTCCGCTTCACACCAGTGTCGCCTGTCGCGCGCAGTTCGCGCGCTCGATGAGCTGAAGGGCTTCGCCGCCATTTGCTGCACTTTCATTGGTCGAGAGGCTTCGCGTTCCCGGGCTGAGATAACTGTTGACCAACCCTCCCATTCCCGTCAAGCTTCGCGTTCCTGTCGTGTTGTGAACGCCTGCCTGAGATGCCCAGTTTTTAACTTTCTTTACGTTCCCGTTCCCGTTCGCGTTCGCGTTCCCGTTCCCGCGTTCCCGGGCTATTGTGGAGCGGCCTCTATAATTCTGTAGTGTATTAATATAAAAATATAATTAATATAGTTCTTATAGTGCAAGATGGGGCTAACTCAGAAAAGGGCCAAGGGAGATATTTGAGATTTAGTAAACGTGCATTGGTCTTTTTTAATATTACTGGAAATTATTTCTTTTTATATTACAAATATTGTGATTTTCATGAAAAGTAGCAAAGCAGCTAATAGGAAACTCATAGAAAAGTCGTTCTGACAACAAGAGTAAAAATTCAGTTAACACCATGTACGTTTATGCTTCAAGCCAGTCAGCTTCATTCTAATCATCATATATTATATTAATTTACGAAACAAGTGTATAAAAAGGGGTATAATTGCATGAGTAGTATGTTCAAGACAACGAGCGACGACAGGAGCGAATTTTCTTATATACCATGAGTGCAATTATACCGCTTTATACACATGTCTCATTCAACATTTTTTATTTCCATTTACAAATAATTCAAATTTTAAGAAATCCAAGCGCATCTTTTTCACTCGAAGTATGCATTTCATTACGTAGTATTGCTTCTGAAGAAGAACGGCTTTAGAGGGCCTTGCATTGTGTTTCCACGAAATATTTGCAAATGGAAGGTACTGAACGTATTGCGGATAAAATATTAGAAGCTGACCAAGGTAAGAAAACAAAACTTCCCACGAAAAGTAAAGACGGGTATGAGAGAGGATACAACATGTATAAATATTGGAGAAAAAAGTTCTCTCTCTAGTCATCTCTGACACAGTTTTGCTATACCGTTCTTTTCAGAACTGGTAAACTCAACTGACGTTTACATTTTTTACATTCGTAATCCTAAGACCAAATGTTTTACATGTAAAACATTTAATTTATTCACGTTAAATATTTTATGTTGTTCCATTAGTCAGCTGGCTTAACGATTACTTCCTTAATTTAGTTGTATTCATTCGTTGTGTATATGTAAATGTAGTTGTTGTAGGTACGTAATATGTTATGAAGATTTTTGTTCATGTTTCATGGCCGACTGCAAATACCTTGGTTACATTTTCTTAATTACACGATTTGGCTCCGTTTCTGAATTCCAGTTGATAGGTATGTTTAATTGCAGGTTTAAATTTCAATTGCACACGTGCTATTAACATAAAAATAATCAACGATTTTTCATTGAATTAATTAGCATATTTAGTTAACTAAATGAAAAAAGCTGTTAAGAGGCCGAGTTTGATGTCCCCCCTAATCGACTCCCAGGGAACGGTTTTAAACAAGTGAGGAGGCAAAAAAATTAGGAGTGGAGGTCACTATAAATTGAATAGATCACAGCTTTTCTTTATTAATAAAAAAGCTACAAAATTTGCGTTGTTTGAAATGCACGGCTAGAATGGAAAGGAGTAAGATGGCGTCAGAAACTTGGCAAGTTCGCGGGAAATGGGAAAGCAGTTGATCTTGCTTAGAAAACATCAGGTTGTGTGATCGTTAAATGATTGTTTGTGATTCGTGTATCCGGGCGCGACAACTGCTTTGGTCATTAGTCCCGTAAGTGTAGTATATGTTTTAAATCGGGAGATGGCGGTAATCTTCCCCCACTGGATGACGAGATCCGCCGCGAATCTACCGTCCGCTAGTGGAGTTTCCCCCTAACCAGGACTCTCGGACAGCGGTGCACCGCCCCAGGCGGGACAAACTCTAAGCTCCCGACCGGTCTCCCGGAATATGTGGTAGTGTAGTGCATGTTAGTGTAAGTGTGTGTGTAAGGGGAGATGATAGGACAAGGAAGGGGAAGGAAAGAAAGCGCCCGGTCCGTGGTCCGTTTGGTAGGGTACTACTCCGGCATTCGCCTAGTGTTGATCGGAGATACCACGGAAAACTACCGATCAGAGCAGTCGGCCGCCAGAATTCTCCTCCAGACAGCGACTGAATTCGACCTAGTGTCGAAAATCCTGCCACCATCAGGACTCGAACCTGGGACCTCACGGTCAAAGGCGCTGCAGTAACATCAGTTGATGCACTGAACTACCGCCCCCGGTGCCATTCCTTGACCTATCTTACACTTACACTAACATGCACTTCACTACCACACATGCCGAGAGACTGGTCGGGAGCTTGTCTTGGCTGGGGCGGTGCCCCGCTAGTGGGAGATACCTGGTCGGGAAAACCCCGCTAGGCGACGGTAGGACTAAAATCTCGAGTAATGAGCCACCGAGGAAGAGTCAGTGCGAGTGAGAGGAGTCGCCCTGTGCATTCGCGCGTGTGCGCAGGCGCGGCCGGGGTCGACGATGGACCGCGTGTACCAGCAGCACCTGAGGGGGCGTTGGCTGCCGCCGTCGGTGCAGCAGGGGCTGCAGCCGCTGTGCAGCGGCCAGCCGCGCGCCTTCATGGCCAGTCGCCTGCCCACCATGCAACCCAGGTATTCCCAGCGACATCTGATGACACGCTCATGTTTTCTGAACATCGTTATTTCTATAAAAATATCGATGATTTAAACATAGATGTATTGAACCGATGTTTCCACCACCAGGGTTGCGACATCGATGATGATGTTTTCAAAACATCGGTTCATATAAAATATTGATTTTCTCAAAATCAATGTATTGAAGCTGATTTTTCCACTTGCCATGCTGATGTTTTCAGAACATCGTTATTTCTATAAAATTTTTGATGATTTAAGCATAGATGTATTGAAGCCGATATTTCTATCACAAGGGATGCGACATCGATGCTATTGATTTCAAAACATTAAGTTTTCTATAAGAATATAGAGGTTTTAAACATCGATGCCGTTGTAAATATTGCAGGTTTTAAACATTGATGCTGATGTTTCTTGAACATCGATCTTTTGTGCTAGATGTTTTTACTTTTCAATGTTTTGTTTGTAGATGAAAAAATCCCATAATCACAATCATGTAAAGGTTAAATTACGAAATAATAACTGTCTAACCAAACGAACTCGGTTTGTACACACTTTCATCGGACAATCTCTTCTTCGCCTAAGATGACCCTGATACCCAGGCATTTCATTCGTGTTTCGTACATGGACGAACTGCTTCCGTTAAATTTTAATTATAAATTAATATACATGGCCTCTGTGAACTTAAAGATTGTTGCGCGTAAATTTACTCGTAAAGGAAGAGGTGAGAAAACATGCTTTAAAACATCGATGTTAAAAAGAATAGATGGTTTTGGCCGAAGTATTATTAACATCGATGTATTAATTTTGAATATCAATGTTTTCTTGTCGATGTCGCGTCTCTGTACACCACGTGCGCTGAAACTGATTTACGTTTAGTCTTGCAACCACATGCACTGCGCCTACTAAGGAAAATGCAGGTGTTCCCGAAACGAAGACCGCAGCATATTTTCCCCAACCCTGTTCCGAACCCTGGTATTTCCTCGACCTTCGGAGAACAATGAAACCAAACAAGCTCGAAACCTGGTCTTTGCGCACACTAATACCGAAGCTCAGTATTCCCGAAATCTGGTTTTCTGCAATTGCTAAAACCTCATTCCACATAATCCCCCAAAGTGAGTCTCTGCAAATGTCGCACAAACCTCTGTACCTGCTGAAAACGCAGTTCATTTGTTTTGAAAACCCTTTCCCTGCGTCCGCTGAAACGGACAGGAAGGGCGGAGCGTGATGGGCTGGGTTAATGATTTGTTTGTGATCTGATCTGATTTGATTGTGATCTATTGTTATTGTCACTACTTGATTGTGATGTGATAAAAAATACCCGGCCAACGATGGGTAATCAGTTACTCCTACTTCGATTAAAAATTTCGACATTAAATTTCGACATTTATTGGAAGAGGAGTACAACTTTTCAATGTAACCTAGCCGTATGATGTGCAAAGGATACCTCGCGTTTTCCAACTTATTCATGTTCCTGACATCATTACATTTGCATAAATAAATGTTGTTGGCACATAGCCGGCCAAATTAATTCCAAATTTGGCGCCATACTTGAAATAAATCAATTATAATCACTCTTTGGGCAGACGTAACAGCAAAGTGTATAAATTTCAAAAGTACCACGCTCGAGATTTCCTTGTAGTTTCCCCTCAAGAGCCTGTCGTTTACCTTGCATAGACAAAGAATTTCATTCCTCGCGTGAATTGCTTTGAACTGTTTTGAACTGATTGGAACAACTTTCTAAAGATAATCATGAGACCGCGCCACGGACCAGACCCAAAAACGGGCACGAGCAGTGAATTGTCGACAACTTCTGAAAAATCAACTTTCTCAGAAATCACATTGTTTGAAAATCAGAGAAGCCGAGCAGTTTCGTGGCGACCCACCTCGCTCGTGTAAAAAGCTGGCAATGGACGCATATGAATCGAGCGCACTGAAAATTAATTTAGTGATACGAGGTTGGTGTTGCGACCTGAGATCTGTGCGATTTGTAAAGCAGAATAGTTTGAGTGTAACTTAATTCACTCGCGCGAATTCCGAGAGAAAACTAGAAGGAACACTATATATTTCCTTTTCGCCCAGACAGATAACATTGACAATTTTTTCAATACTTTATTATTCTTACGTCGAGGAATGCTAACAGTCTGAATATTTGGCGTTTTCAGTCTCCCTTCATGACAAGTCGGCACGAAAAGACGATAAAGTGTTTCCTTATCACAATCTCTTGATAAAAGCTCTGCCAATATTTCGCAGTCTCAACATATCTTGCTGCATAAATGAATGACATTTAAATTTAACTATCTCGCCTAACAATCGCCAAAATCCATAGATCAACTATACTCCTTGGAACTTCATGAAATGCAACAGGGCTGCCATTAACTGGTACAACATTGTACGTTGGTGCTGGGTATTGATCTGTACCACGGTGTAAAATATATCTTACACCGTGATCTGTACTCTGTCGCGTTAATACTGTTCTGCTAGCCTGTGGAGTTAAAACCTGTGGTGCTTATATTTCGAGCCTTATGCCAAGAAGAAAAGCCTTGTTAAATGACGTACTTAAAGAAAAGTTCAAAGCAAAGTAAATTTCTAATTGTTTATGGAGATATCATCATCCACTAAATACTACTGATATAAAAGTGAAAAATACCGTAATGATAATGAAGTAGGCCTATTGTGTGCTTGTGAAAGTGATGCCAATGATTGAAGTATTTTCCCGTCCCATTTATTTTGCCAGTAGTTGGTATTTGGTCTTGAAGAAAAATAAATTATTACATTAAAATATTTATTTGAAGTGTCCTCTTTTTTATAAGAAAGGTCTTCTTTTTCCATTATGGAGTAATAAAAGAGATGTGCCGAGCTGTGTCGGAGGGAAATGTGTCGTAAGGGAGGTGTGTCGTGCTGTGGCAGGGAAAAGGTGCCGTGTGCCTTGATGGAGATCCCATCAGCCGCCATCCCGCAGTCCCTGGGCCTGGCTTTTCAACGAGGCAGCGCCTACAGGCCACTCGCAGACCAGTAGTGAGTATTTTTTGAACTCATTCAGGTAAATTGTTTTCAAAATGTTCCTCATTTTACAAGCCTTCCCTTGTGACAACTAACACTTGCAATGGTGCGCGTTAGATGGACGTTCCATGCCGACACTTCACACCCATCCTAAGATAAACTAATTTTATTAAAAATGTAGTAAAATTGTATTGATAGTTTACTAGTTCGTTACTGTATGTTTATCCACCAGAAATGAATGACATTGTACTTTAAACCCTTTGCTCACCTTTCAGATTCTTTTGCTCGCTACCAAGTTAACAAATAACACATTTTTTTCATTATTTTTTATTATTGAATTAAAAATACAAAAAATGCATGCTAGGGAGATTAAATAAAAAAACAAGAACCTTATTAATTTGTATCTCACTGACTCAAACTTCGAATATATCTATCTCGTACCATTCTACTCGTTCATAACTCGATCGTCTCTAAAGGAACCTCACTAACTCAAACTTGTGTAACTCAAACCTCTCTAAATCGAATCTCACTTACTGAAACCTCGCCAACTGGAACTCACCAAATCGAACCTCATCCACTCGAACCTCGCCAACTCGAATCTCACCAACTCAAACCTCATCAACTCGATTCTCACCACTTCAAACGTAGGTGATTCTGTAAATTGTACTAATATGTTTTAAAAGAGACACTAATTGTAATTAGTTACCCTTTTTTCACCTGGCGTCATGTTGGCAACTGACGATTACGATGCGTCGTTGTACTTTTGATGACAAATGTAAAGATTTTCCGAATTCTGTTTTGATTCAGCTACAAATTAGTAAACCATACATTTTGAATGCACCACGGGCGTTACTTGATGCTCTTCCTCCTCAGACAACTTCCACTCCCTCGGGCCAGAGGCCCCCGAGATTGGACGTTATCCTCGGGGTAAAAAATGTACACAACGCCAAATGTACATTAATAAAATTCTACATTTTAATATTATTTTTAAAAGCAGCAATATATTAAAGTAAACAAGATATTTTAGAACCTAAATATGTTTTTGATTTATTTATGACATTTATTATTAATATCAAACTATAAGTTTGCAAAATAATAAAATGAAGATTATAAAATGTTCATGTTTAAAATTTTATCAGCTTTTTAATTTTCAACGTAAGATATTTTTTATGTACCTGTAATTAACCACAAAAACTAGTAAAGTAAAAAAAGCTCAGAATGTTCTTTGTTATTCACATCTTTTCCTTGTCCTTTTTTACAGTGGTGTAAACTTATAAGAGGAATCCTTGAGACGTTTAGGTTGTAGAGAACTCTTGCTAGTCGTCCGGAGAACATTTGGGTAAAAAAATTGTTTTGAGCTAAAAATTTGAAACTTACTATCTTAAGCACAAGTTCATTATTTAAAGAACGCTGTTAAACGTTTATATCTATAATTCTACATTTATACATTAACAATTGCGCTACACAGAAGTTAAATTCAATCAAATTTCAACTATAAAAACATTTTAAAAAGTAGCCTGCCCTGAAAAATAAGGGTCATTACATCATACATACGCATATTCCCTCACTATGCCTATTTCTTTTCATTCCAATAGCAACATGAAGAGAGGTAGGAATTAATTATAGCACAATTATGCTTACTCGAGGAGAGATTCCAGAAAAAATTTACGAAAATATTTACGATCCATGGAGACAGTCTATATCTACATATTAAAAACATAAGGAGTTTTCCGCGCCCGGAATCATTAGTTATCAATCTATCGAGCGAGCGTTCTTCCGTGGCCAGTGGAGCCGACCTGTCCTATCCCTTGAGAGCGTGGCGTGTGTGGTTGCAGCCTGCTGCGCCTGCGTCAGGCGGGCGTGCTGCAGCGCGCCGAGTTCCGCTACGCGCCGCGCCGCCTGGCGTCGCCGCCCGAGGCCTTCGAGCAGGTGGCGCTGGCGGTGGTGGCGCCCGTGCTGGGCTGCTGGGCGGCGGGCGTGGCCCTCGCCGCGGCGCTGCTGCTGGGCGAGCGCCTGCGCCCGCCCGCCACGCCCGCCGCCACGCCCACCGCGCGCCCGCGCGCCCCCAGCTCCCACCGGCCGCTCACGTGCGAGGTACCTACTGTTCTCTTATGTATGTCTTAACGCCACAAGGGGAACAGATCTTAACGGTGTTCATCTTAATCTTAATCTTAACGGTCGGCAACCGTGTAGCATTTAACAGTCCGCCGTCCGTTAACGACAATCGAAACAAATGAGTCGTAGCTGAAGATGGCGTATGAGTACTATTCCAAACGATATTTTTCTCACATGATTTTTAATGTGAGAAAAGTCTATTACGGAAGTACTGAACGACATAAAGCGGTCCTGGTTGGTTGTAAACCTCGGCTAAAGCCTCGGTTTACAAAGTCGCACCATGTCAGATATGTGCTCCATATCGTCTTAATGTTAAGAACTGTAATAGTCGCGGCGGTGGTGGCGCCCGTGCTGGGCTGCTGGGCGGCGGGTGTGGCGCTGGCCGCGGCGCTGCTGCTGGGCGAGTGCCCGCCCGCCACGCCCACCGCCACGCCCACCGCGTGCCCACGCGCACCCAGCTCCCACCGGCCGCTCACGTGCGAGGTTCCTACTATTCTGTTATGTGTGTTTTAACGCGACAAGGGCAACAGATTGTTACTTTTAACGGTCGGAGACCGTGAAGGATTTAACATCCCGTTAAGAATAATCGAAACAAATGAGTCGTAGCTAAAGTTGGCGAATCAGTATTATTTCAAAACAAGATCTTTCTTATTTACTTGATTTTGCACATAAGCATGCCTACCGCCACGCCCACCGCGCGCACTCAGCTCCCAGTAGCCACACACGTACGAGGAACCTATTGTTCTGTTATGTATGATTTAACGAGACCACGGTATCAGATTGTTACTCATAATGGTCGGCGACCGTGAATGATTTAACAGTTTGCCGTCCCTTAACGACAATCGAAACCAATGAGTTGTGACTATAATGGCGCATGAGTTCTATTCCAAACGACATTTTTCTTTCATGATTTTTCGTGTAAGTAAGCGCTATTACGGTAGTATTGAACGACAAATAACGGTCTTGATTAGTTATAAACCTCAGCGAATGCTTCGGTTTACAAACTCGCACCATGTCTTGTTCCATATCGTCCTAATGTCGTTAATAACTCTTAATAGTCGCGGCGATCGTGACATCCGTGCTGGGCTGCTGAGTGGCGGTCTGCACTGGCGGCGTAGCTGCTGGTGAGCGAGCACAGGCGCCCGCCCGCCACCCCTTCCGCCACGCCCACCGCGCGCACCCGGCTTCCAACGGCCACACACCTACGAGGTACCGCTGTTCATGTCCGTAATGCTGTTTTGTTATGTCGACTTAACGCGACCAGGGGTGCGAATAATTGCTCCTAACCGCCGACGGCTGAAGGATTTAACAGTCCGTTAAGAATAATCGAAACAAATGAACTGTACAATATTTTTCATATTTGTGTGATTTTTCATACCGGATCTCTATTTTATCTCGCAACCAATGTCTGGGAGTGCCTGCTGTTGTTGCGGTAATCTGACAACTGCCGTCGGTCATGTCACAGCAACGGCCGGCGCGTACTCGTAAGGACGCCGGGAAAGGAGGAGGTAAATGGCAGGCCATGGGCTGCAGCAACTTTCCCGTTTCTGTGCTTTTCTCTTGCAAGATTCTTGATACGCGGTCTTACAAAATGAGAGCTTTCTCTTTCTTCCAACTAAACTAGACGCAATACCTTGCCCCGAAACCTGAGGGTGCCCGACCGCCGGAGGGTCGCTAAAAGTGAAAGGGAAGTCAAAGGTATTTCACGTGGTGGTCAAATTGTCACAAAAAGAGCAAATGCTCCCGCACATGGGTTGCAAGATAAAATAAAGATGTTCGTATTACGGAAAGTATTGAACGAGGCACTGCCGATTTCGCAAATAACGGACTTCGTTATCAATCTCGACTAAGTCCTCGGTTTACAGACTTCAACCGAGACAGTTATTTGTTCTATAACTATAACAGGCACACACCACAGGTAGTCAGCAACGGTCCTAAGTGTAGTTTTATTCAAATCTGTTTAGGAAAGGAGTTACTGTTTTATCACTTATGAATTTTATTACTAGAGTCATTCTTAACCCTAAGAAGTAGTTTTTCGTCGTTTATCGGATGCTAACCAAATAATTTGAAACCGCAAAGCGCAATCTCTTCTTTTAAACACTGGCGTTCTCTTGCAGCCAGATCTGCCCATGAACAAGTTGACCCCTTACTTATCTAGAAGTTGTGCATTCTACTCAACACAGTACGTTGAACTAGATCTGATATAAACTGCCATCTGTGTCCCTATATTGTTTAAATGGTTCTGTATGCATTTCAGAATTAGTTTCAGAGTATATTTTTTTAAATGCATTTGTGTAATTTTTGAAAAAAGAAAAGAATACAGCAAAATGGCGTTTATGTCAGACAATGGAATTTGCACTTTGCACAGAAAGAAATTGTGGGGAAAATGGAGCCGTTTTCAAGAAAGTGGTGTTTGACCGTTTCTAAAAATGCAAAATTTCCAGTTCATTTTCACAGAAACCTTTTGAGTTTTCAAGAAACATTGTAAAAAATCTTTTAAAGCACTAGGATTAAAAATGCCGTAATGTAATCGAATCGTAGGTAACGCAAATATCGTCGTAAGAGAGACATCAAAAACTTACATTTGTGTATTTTATGAACAAACAAAAGATTACAGAAAAATGGCATTTATGCCATATTTCACAGTGTAATCACACTATCTGTACAAAAATGTTAAGAAAAAATTCCATTTTTTAGAAAATCTTAAAAATAACTATCTTGTACGAGAGAGTCTTTGCCTTTCTGTGGCACCTCTAATTTGTTTCCTTTTTCTCTTTCTTAGAAAACTATCTTGTACAAGAGAGTCTGTATTATTCTTTAGCACTCTTAGTGTGTTTACTTTTTTCTCTTTCCTTGAAAACTATCTAGTACAAGAGTGTGCCATTATGTAGCAATCCTAGGCCCTAGTTTGTTTACTTTTTCTCTTCCTTATAAAACTATCTAGTACGAGGGAGTCAGTGCCTTTCTATGCCTGCTGGCACCTAGGCGGCCAAATTAGTTCAAATTTGGCGCCATACTTGAAATACAACCAAATATAACCACTTTGGGCCAAATTAACAGCAAAGGGTATACATTTCAAACGTCCCGCGCCCGAGATACTTTATTTTTCTCTCAAAAACCGCCGACTACCTTGCAGAGAGAAAAGGAATTCATTTCACGTATAACTCTTTGAACTGCTTCCAAAGATGACCGTGAGAATGCGCCACATCCAGGGCGCCGTAGCCGCCGGAGGCCCAGGCAACACTGCCCGTTGTCGACAAATTCTCATAAATCATCTCATTCCACTTAAGACACGAAATAACATTGCTGCAAAATTAGAGAACCCGAGCAGTTGCGTGGCGACTCGCCACGCTCGTGTAAAAAGTGGTAGTGCACGCGTATGTATCGAGTGCACTGACAGTCAATTTACTTGCGTGAGGTTGGTGTTGCGATTCGAAATCGCTGAACGATCGATTAAGCAGCATGCTTGGCGCGTAAAATTAGTTCACACGCACGAATTCCGAGAACCAGAAGGAAAACGATTACCCTTTCTCCCAGCCAGGTAACACTGACAGTTTATTCAATACTTAATTATCCTTACGCTGAGGAATTCCACAGTCTGAATATTTGTCGTTTTCAGAGTCTTTCCTTATGACCAGAGCGCAGACAGGCGAATAGCAGTTTTTCTTTGTCAAATCTCTCCGCAGCCTCAACAATAGCACTCCTAGTTTGATTACCTTTCCTATATCTTAGAGCTACTAGAAAATTCCAGCAGCGCGTTTGCCTCCTCCCTTTGCAGGAGGGCCCGCGCCGGGCGGCGGTGGCCTCCGGCGGCTGGGGCGCCGCAGGGCGCGGAGGGCGCTCGCTGACGCCGTCGGGCCTGGGCGTGGCGCTGGGCCTGAAGGGCGCCGGGCTGGACGAGGTGCAGGGCCACCGCAAGGCGTACCACGCCGCCCTCCCCGCGCCCACGCGCCTCCTCTGGGCCGACTAGGTCGTGCCCTGACGGAAATACATGGCTGCAGGGTGCCTCCGGTGCACCGTTTAGACATTTAACAGTTTTGTGCCTAAAGTCACGAGTTATAACACTAGAATTAACATAATTATATTGTCATTAAATATATTCTTTCCGTTACGAAGGGTATAGGCGGTGAAAAGTGCCCCCAAATCAAATCGATAATTGCGATACTCATATAAAAGAGAATGCAAAATAACATAGATTCACCAAAAATCAGCCTCCTAGGGCAATATGTTGTAGAAATACAAGGAGAAACATGTTTTCCATGTTTTATTTTTTCTCAGCATCAATTGCGTGTAACAGACTGAAAACAATTGCAGAGCCGGGAAACATAGTTCAATTTGAAGGTATTTTTGTCAACGAATTTTGACGACAAATTCATATAGAAAAAAATTTTTTTTAATTTCATTTTCGATGTGATAACGTTGGAGTACTGTCTCAATTTTCCCCTAAAATGGGTTTTATAACATTATATAATATATATTTTTTCATATTTTTAAACAATGTGGACGGTTGTAAAAAAATTCAAACTATTTTTTTCAGTTTAAACATTTGAAATTCGCGCGTAAATGTGATGGGAAAAAACGATATTTAAACACAGATTTAAACACGACATATGAACTCCCGGCTCTTCAATTTTTTCCAGCCTGTAACACGCAATACATGTTGAGAAAAAAATAAAACATGAAAAACACGTTTCTATAATAGTAGTAATAATAATAATAATAATAATAATAATAATAATAATAATAATAATAATAATAATAATAATAATAATAATAATAATAATAATAATAATAATAATAATAATAATAATAATGACTTTATTTACGTGACAAGACTCGGGCCATCAGGCCCGCTCTTCCGCCTAACCACGTTTCTAGTTGTATCTCTGCACCAGATTGCCCTAGGAGGCTGATTTTTGGTAAATCTTCGTCATTTTGTATTCTCTTTCATATGAACATCGCGATTATCGATTTTGTTTGGGGGCACTTTTCACCGCCTTATTTGGCTATACCCTTTCCTAGCGTTCTTAAATATTTAAAATGCCAAAAAATAGGCGCTTCTCGCGAACGTTTCGTGAGTCCGCGGTGCGAAAAAAATTTTTTTTCTAGCATTCTTTGTAATCTATGGAAGCATAGTTACCAAACTGAAAATTTTAGACCGTTGTCCAAGTAGTAAAATGGTTTTATTTAACAGATCTTCAAAAAAGAAGAAATTTTTCAACGATGCGAAACGTACGGATTCACAAAATGCGCCGATAATTTACTTTCATGTGATCCGGCAGTTCTAGTGTGAACATACAGTGTGTTAGAGGTAAAAAACTGCGCGTTTACAGTTTTTGAAAAAGTGAGAAAGTGAAAATATACGAATGATGTTGAGTAAAACAGTTTATTATATTATACATTGTATGTTTTCCCATTAAACTATTTGATACAATGTAACTAATGCATTATATTTGATGAGAAGTGTACACTGAGCAAAACGCGAACCTGTTATCTCAACTTAATATTGTCTGTTATATTCAATGTTATTATAATAATTTAACTTTTCTGTTATTATAAACGGGAATCTGTTGTTTTAATCATAATGTCGGTTCCATTATTGTAACAAAACATTTTCATATTTCTGGACAACAGAACAATTTTTATTAATCTGAAAGAAATGAAATTTTTATTAATCTGATAGAAAGTCTCTAAGTCAATGTGATTTAGAGACGGGGAAATAGTAAAAATGGTTTTTATTTTTTTAACTATAGCTCAGCAATCGAAATTAGTGGTGCTACAGAATGGCATAGCCTTTCTCGTACTTGTTAATTTTCTAATTTCTTTGGGCTGGGCCAGCTTTACAATCTTGCCTCATCCTCTTGCAAGCTATCGTCCCTCAAAGTACGTTTAAAAAAAATTAATTTTTCCGTTTCCCAATAGTAGAATTGAAATGTTACTTTAAGAATACTAAAAAAAAGGAGTAAAATTCGTCCTATAAGGACACTTTTGTTGAAAACTTTGAAGTCGTTTTTAAGAAAATAGCGTTTAAGCATTACAGTAAATTCGAAACTTGAAGCTCTTTTTCACAGAATCTTTTGAGTTTTCGAAAAACTTTATTGGAAGTCATTTGATACTCTTCCTTTCAGAAATGCAATATTGCACACAAATCGCTAGAAATATGCATATTAAAGGCGTGAGTAATATTAAAAAGATACATTCGTGAATTAAAAAAAAAAAAGAATACAGCAAAATGATTTTTATATCATCTTAAACAGTGCACTTAGCATTATCCGTACAAAGAGTTTGAAGGAAAAATTTGGAGCCGTTTTTGAGAAAATAGCATTTGAGGGTTTCTGAAAATGCGGAATTTTAAGCTCGTTTTCACAGAAAATTTGTGTTTTCGAGAAACTTTGTATGACTTAAAGCACATTTACTCGTAAATATAATTATGTGAACAAATCGCCGCTAATGAAAATATCGGCGTGAGAGACAAGTTAAATTATATTTTGGTAATTTTTGAAAAAATAAAACTATATATGACGTTTATATCATCGTATAGGGTTTGTTTCGCACTAACGCTACTAAAACTTAGGAGCGGGTTTTGTGAGAAAATCTTGTTTTCGTTATTTTTTTAAATTGCAAATATTGCACGCACTATTGCACGAAAACTACAAAAATTTTCAAAAAAATCAATATGACCTTTATGAAAGAACTATTTATGGACAACAAATTTCATTGTTGTATTTTGTTAAAAATATTTGTATTTTTTCTTAAAAACTCTGCGTCCGTATGGACAAGCTGGACCGATGAGCCATTCGACGTCAAATCGCACAAGAGTTGACGGACTTTTTTTAAAATGTACGATAATTTTTTTCTTAAATATTGACATCAAAAAAAGAGACACGTATTGTTTTAATTGTCTGAAAATTGATAATTAGTGTAGTTATGAATACTTCAAAGTTTGGAATTTACGCGTACTTCACAAAATATGACAAATTGTTGCTCCTAAAGTACCAAATATAAAAAATTCCTGATTTGTTTCATTTAATACTTTAAAATGCGTATTTTATTCTTCCGTAAATACCCTTTTCAAAAAATTAATTTCATTTAAAAAACAATTTTTGAAAGTTAGAGATAGAATAAAATTAAACGACACTTCGCAGCAACCAAACACGTAATAAAAGTTACGAAAAAGTTGGATGAAGAAAATGGAATTCTGTCGACTTGAAAGTAAATTCGCTAAGGCATTAGAACTGTGCATTGTGTCGTAAGTTCAGGAATTCTAAGGTAAGCGAGTACAAATATTTGAAGTAAGTAATGAGGGACCAGAAAATTTCAAAATAGTCATAACGTCAGTGAAGAATCGGCCATTTAATAACCAAACACAATCGTTAAGTCGTACTACCTCAAAAAATACTTAAATTATTGCTTCATCCAAAGAAACTCATCGCCATTTACGCAAGAAACGCGTCTGTTGTAGCAATCTACTTTACACTGGTGCGTAAAAAATTAATATTTCTTAAAATTACTGAAATCCCACCTTGATTTTTTCTGGAGTTGTCAACAATTCTCTAGTTCGTTTATAAATGTTTTTTAAAAAATTAGCCCATCGAGTTTACAAAAATATTCAATATTTACATTTTTTTAAATTGAAAATTTAGGAAATTAAGTATTTTGCAAAATCACAAAATTTAAACGTGTTTTTAAATTTCGAATGGAATTTGAACGGACTTTCTATAATTAGTGTATTCAAATATGTGATATTTTTAAGTTAGTGATGCGTGTCATTTTTAGCAAATTTCATCATGCAATATTTCCGAAAATAATAAAGTTAGAAAAAAATAAAAATATACGTTTTAACTTATTTGATCCATATAATAAATAAAAAAAGAGAAAATAATTAAAAGAATGATGGTCAAATTTTGGTCTTTTTCGTGCGATTTGACGTGAAATGGCTCAGTTACGTATTCATTCTCTACAAAATGTGGTACATGTTCGAAAATGTTTGTTGGTAATAAAAAGAACCATACATTTTATGAAAATAAAATGGTACAACACTTATTTAAAGAAAAAGAATAAATATAATAAAATAATTATTTGATAAATTGAACTGAAATGCTGTCATTCGGGAGTATGGTAACTTCAAAACATTCCAAACATAAACCTATATAAAATTTTTCGCACTACCGATAAATGTACTTGAACGATTCCTTCTGCTTGTTCTCTTATTTTTAATTTTTATATACTATAATATCTATAACTATCAAGTCTCATGTCCTCTGTAATACTTGGTAATATATGTAATGAGAGTATTACAGAGGACACGAGATTTGATGAGTTTTGTTTTTTCAAAAATTACAAAAATTTAAGTTTTTAACATGTCTCCCACGTCGGTAATATTTACATTAGGGGCGATTTCTTCATATTATAGTACATTTTCTTATGAGTATATGTGCTTTAAATAAACTAATATCAGTATATAAAGTTAAATATAAGTAATATTAAGTTTCTCGGAAACTCAACAGTTTTCTGTTAAAATGATATAAAAATTCCGCATTTTTAGATAGTTCAAACGCCATTTTCTCAAAAATCGCTCCAATTTTTTTCTTCTCACTTTTTCAATGTATAGTACTAATTGCACTGTTTAATATGACGTAAAGTTCATTTTGGTGTATACTTTGTTTTTTTAATTACACAAATGTAATTTTTTAAGTAGCTCTCACGCCATTAATATCACATTTCCATCGATTTGTATGCATTATTGCATATGTGAGTTAATGTGCTTTAAATGACGTCACAAGACTTTTTCGAAAACTCAAAAATTATCTGTGAAAAGAGCTACAAATTTTGCATAAACAGTAACGCTCAAACGCCATTATCATAATAGCGGTTGGGAATTTTTGAAAGAAAATTGCTATTTAGGAGGTTTTAATTTTCTTTTATATTCTTAAAGTAATATTTCGGTTCTGTTGGAAATAGAAGTTGAGAAAAGTTCAAAAATGAAATTTGCGCGACGATACTAGATAGCAGCAGGTAAGATGGAGCAAGACCGCCAAGCCAGACCACACCAAAGAATTTAGAAAATTTTACTAAGTAAAATACTATGCAATTCTGTAGCACCCCTAGATTTTTTCAAGCAAGTTATGTCTCAAGTTTCATGCTTAATTAAGCATAATTTTTGCGTAAATGTTTGACTCTGTGTATTAACAAACAAGTCTGCAATTCACATTCAACCCACGGGAAAACCACGATTTTCGTTGAGTGCATGAATTTCCGAGACATATTCGCAATAAAATTACATTACTATTAATATTAAAAAATAATTTAATATAATTTATCCATACCAAGAAATGTGGTGAGTGAATTTGTTCTTTCGCGTGCCTCGATGTCGTTCCCAATCTTGCAATAGTCGGTTTGTTCCGCGCATGCTGTAGATTTCCATAGATAGAAGGATATTGTACAAAGTGTGAACTCGAGTGCGCCGCAGCGAGCGCGGCGGTGATAGCGGAGTGTTGACAACTGTCAGATATCAGCAGAGGCGTCGGTCCATGCGCTTCGGCGGAGGGATATATTCCGGTTTATTTACATCTATATACTTAATTCTCTTGTCGGACAAGAAATAGTACGCATGGAAAGACCGTGCTTTTTCATAAATCTTCTGCACCATGACGTTGCCCCAACAAAATTTTCAGCATTCTTTCTTTTTGCACTACTTTTAGTTAATAATCAATTTGGTAGAAATACAAATTCCTGTTTTTCAGTGTACAAAAATTTGATTCTTGTAATGCTATATACTAAACTTTCAAATAGTTACATAAATATCCCATCCGTTGTATAAACGCATCCTATTTTTTGACGAGTTTCTGAAGGAAAAAAGTGCGTCTTATACACCGGCAAATTTGGTAATTTATTAGAGAGTTTGTGCACCCTCGAACGTTAAAGCACTATCGATGTTCTGGGCATGCGCAGTTCACGTTTCGCATCAGTTTTGTGCATCTGCTCACGCGGAGAAGATCGATAGTGCTGTACACTAACTGCTGTACGCTATGTCTCTAAAAGAGAGTTTGTGCACGCCATAGCGGACACCACTTAGCAGCACGCCTTAGCGAGCTGCTATCGACTACATTTTTGAGTCTCTGCGCATGCGCCAACTCAAAATCGAACTCGAAGTGTTAGCGGGCCCCGCTATTTCTCCCGGTTTAGCGGACACTAATCTTTCAACGCCCGCTAACGGCTTTAAATAATCTTTTAACACCAATAATATCCTTTATTTTCTCATTCCGTACGTGTTTCAGTTTAAAGTGCCAGTGCTTCTCCAAAAATCCATTTTAAGAGCAAGAAGTCTGTTTCGTTCTCACTTATTCAGTTCCCATACATCTGAGCCATAGGTAGTGATACTTTCAACCACTGAGGAGTAAATAATATGCTTTGGGTTTAGCTGCCGTATCGCTCTTTTACCGTGTCAAATTTTATTATTAATGTCATCGCGGCTTTTACATTAGATGATAAAGTGACCCCGAAATGTTTAAAAGTTGTACATCCTTTAATTTTTTCTATCTCTATCTCTTCCAGCTCGCCATCACCCCCACTTTCAGATATTCAGTTATAGACATATTAATCTTTAAGCTCCCTTTTCATATTCCTCTTTCAACTTACGGAGCATATAATTCAAGTCATCCATATCCCCGGCCGGTAGGATATACATAATTTCTCCTAAATTCTGGCCTAAATTAAAATGGAAATGGATTCCTCCCGAGAGAAGAAAACGGGGTCGATCACCAAGAAGCTGGGTCCAACATGTACAAGACGCGATGGCTGCCTGAGGACTACAGGAGGGTGATTGGGAAGACAGAGAAAACTGGAGATCGAGAAACGAGATGCGGTGTCAACCGTAATCAACTCGCTGTATATATATTGAAAAGCATCTTCTATACTAATAAAAGTGAATTAAACGACATGTAATCGACATCAATTCCACAGAAATGAGTGGATCAGGATTTTTTTCTTCTTTGATTTGTTGTGTCTACTTTGACGCAACGCGTCTCCAAGCCCCTTGGGGGGCGTTGAGCGCTTTGCACTTCTCGGAGTAATCCTCCATTACTAACAGCGCTTTTTTGGAGTAATCCTCCGTTAATATTAGGTCTGTCGCGTCTCGTCGCAGTCGATTGTCAAGAGGACCGCCAGGTAGTATCTCCGCGTACGCGCCTCCCACCGCGCGCTCCTGCGTCACTACCCAGCGGCCAGAATTAGGAAGGAATAAGGATAAGGGGTAGGGTTTAGGACACTTCAAAGGGGTTGGATTAGCCCTTGTGATTTGACGCAGTGTTCTTGCAAAGTTTGGTAAAGATTAATACAACACAAATGCGGAAAATAAATAATTTAAATAAAATACTGGTAGATGCACCACGGTCGTTATTTTTCGCCTGTTGCTAAGAGACGGATTCCAAATATATTCCGTCAGAGGCCAACAGCGGTGTGTTAGAATCACAGAGTAAGCATAGGGGATGACCGTGTGACCGATCTCCATGAAAGTTGGCACTTCTATGTGTTTTCATGGAGGTTTTTATTGTTTTTTTTTTGTAATTCCACTAGAAGGCGCTGTGTCACAGGATGGCGCTTCAGTTAAATGCAATTCCCAACCAAGGGAACTCAGCTTCATCATTCCTGGGCGTTGTCGTGTGACGCGGAGCGAGTCTGAGGAAGCCAGGAGGAACCAGCAATGCAAGATGAGAGAAGGGAGGGAAAGAGATAGAGGGAATCAGAGAGGGGAAGGAAGTAAGAAGGGGAGAGAAATTGAGAGAGAAAAAGAGAGAGGGGTGGAAAAAGTGAGGGAAAAGAGAAGGGGAAAGAAAGTAGACAGGAAGAGGAAAATATAGAGGGAAGAGAGAGGAAACAGGGACGAAAAGACAGAGTAGGGAAAACGAAACAGGGTAAAACGAGCGAGGGAAAAGAGAGGAAAAAGAAAGTTAAACAGAGAAAAAGAAAAAACGGCGAAAAGAGAGTACGGGGAAAGAGTGAGTGGGGTAAAAGAGTTATAAAGGAAGTGGAAAGAGATAGAAAGCAAAAAAGAAAGGGGAAAAGAGAGGAAAGAGAAGAAAAAGATAGATGGCAAAAGGGAGATGGAAAAGAAAAAAGATGAGAACGGACAGTGGAAAAAGAGAGGGAAAAGAAAGAATAGGAAAAGAGAAAGAGGAAAGAGAAAAAGAGGAAAAGGTAAATGAGAGAGGGGAGAAAATGACAGGGAAAGAGAGGGAGAAAGGATGAAAGCGGAAAGAGGAGGGAAAAGAGAAAGAAGGGGTAAGAAAGAATGGGAAATGAGAAAGAGGGGAACATAAAGGGAAAGAGAGAGATGGAAAAGGAGAGAGGGATAAAGAGAGGTCGGGATAAAAGAGGAAGGGAAAAAGCGAAGAGGAAAAGATGGAAAAAGAGGGAGAGGGAATGAGGGAAAAAGAGTGAAGGAAGAGAGAGAGAGAGAGCAGGACGTCTGCCGGGTTCTGCTAGTTACTAATAAAAGTAAATCCCGCTAGCACGGTCGACGGGTTCTTATGAAATAATTCTTGCTACTTACTCCTTAACCAAATTACTCAATCTGCCATCCATACGGAGTAGCGAGGAATCTGAAAATAATTCTGACATGTCTACTCAAGGATTGCATGTAATGGCAAATGAGAATCTGCTTTCTTTCAAACTATGAATTATAATTTATTATGCATTGATTATTTTATTATTTATTATTGATTATTACAATTCATCGTTGGGTCTTGATCATTTTTCTCATTATTGCAATAACAGCGTTATAGAACCTATCATCCTTTCTTGCCTGTTCCCGTGTACGTCGCTCGATGTCGCCACGTAGAGTAGACCAATCTTCCTGCTTGTTGAAGTCCACAATGATCAGTGACCAAGTCGAAACTTCCTCTAACCACTTCACAAGCACTGCCTATACTCTTTGTCTTCCGCCTCAGGTGGGCACCTATCAAACTGATTGCGTTCTAATATTGCCTCTAATATTATTTTCTATCACCTAACCTGGCAATTCACAATTCACTGGTAAAATTTGTAGGTCAATTCTTGTAACTCCACCGCGAAAATATTCTAAGTTCACTTTCCAGTTCTCATGAAAATATTACAGGTCCGAGTTTGCTATGATACAACACGTAAATATTACAAGTTCCAGTTGCACACCTAATGCGGAAATATTCTACGTTCAAGTTCAATGTTAACTCTCACGAAATATCACAAGTCCCGATTTGATAATTGACCTTGCACACAATTCACTTCTCCCCATAGCACGTCATACGCAGTTTTAACTGTTTTTTGACGTAAAATAAAAAATAAACCTCAAGAAATTTTCTAAGTTCCCAAATATCACTCGAACTTAATTAAGCGCGCGAGCGATCCACACACCACCACGACTCGAGACGGAATGCCCTAATTCCCAATCAGGTCCACCCTTCAAAGCTCGCTGTGTTTTTCTCTCTACTGTTTTTTTTCGCGTTGCTACGGTGCACCCTGCACCTGCCTCCAAACTAACTCGTTATTTCGCCTTGCTACGGTGCCTCCTGTGTGTTTACTTTACAGCTCTCCCGGTTACTAAGGTGCCCCTCGCATCTGTCTCAGGACGAGCTCGCGTTGCTATGGTGTCATCTGATCTCATTGTGTGTGTGTGTATGTTCTCACGTACTTTCCGTCACCGCCGATGTTGCGTGGATGCTGTGGGGTTTGTGGTTAGGTCACGAAAGTCAATATATATATATATATATATATATATATATATATATATATATATATATATATAATTCTAGTGCTGAATTAAAACTCGGGTATATTTTAACAAAAATGTTTGTCGTGTTTCTTAACACAATCACTAAAAACACTTGATTTATGTACAGATAGTCTTCACTTGATTATTCTTCATATGGCACACTTATCTTGATTATTTATTTACACTACACTTCTCTTGAGTATTTATTTTCACTGTTCACTTCTCTTACACTGTCGCACAGTCCTAAGCACTGACCACTGTTCAATGCACTGGCCACAGTCCACTGCACTAACCACAGTTCGATGCACTGATCACAGTTCACGGCGCTGGCCACGGTTCACGTCACTGAGCAAAATCACTGCACTGCTGTTCACCGCGATGCACACACTTGACACCTCAGCTTCCACTTCAGACTGACTCGCGGTCGCCCACCGCCGCGTATTTATACTCGGCGGGCGCCGTCGAGAATTTTCTAGATTTTGTGATACGCGCCGCGATCATTCTGGGACCATCTAGTTCAAGGGCCGCCGGCAGATGTCGCAATCCGCGCATACAGGTAGTTCGTGGTGCCGGCAAATGACGCAATATTCGTTATACTATATATATTGTAACACCCCCACCTTCCTACTTTACCTACTTGGGTCGTGATAGCATGAATGCTCGTGAAGCGAGCTTACAATTCTCAGGAAGCAGGATCTTTCGGGTATGAGAAAGGTCTGAACCCTTAACACAATGAATCAAATAAAAAATACGAATAATATGAACATGTATTCAATGAGAAAATTTACAGTGACGCAATTTCACAACAGATTATTGCACTTTAAGTAGCTGGTCACTAAAAAAAATGAATGACAAAAAAACAAACAAATATAGGTGGCACATCGACTGCCTGAACACACTTTCATCAACTACAATTTACGATTTGATCACTCCTTTCTGAGTTTTTCCACTACTAAATTACTCTTTTGGCCTCTAGTTTTTCCGTGCACGGCTTTTTTTTCAAATGAATTTGATACTTGTTTCAAAGAAACCTTTTCACAGGTGCTAGCCTTGGGCTTCGCACTCACTATAATACTGAACATAAAAAAATATACGTGGCATTCACATTACTTAATTCAGACCCCTTTACATGTCACAAAAGCAATTACTTTAAACACAATACAACAAATTGATCTTTCTAGATAATATTAACTGTACAACATATAAAACTTCTGAATAATTTACGTAAAATTGTACAAGGTATAGCCTCTTTAAATGAATCTAATGATACGTGCAGTAAATGGCCTGGAAACTGCCACTCACACAGTTCGAAATACTTCTCTATTCTAGACGTTTCACCTACTTTTAACACTGATGGTCGTGTATTTACCACTATCCTCTTTCCCCAGCTGAACGCTGCATAAACGTTGCCAGTTCCTTTACCTCAACAGCTCCGCGTCGCTCGCCTGTAGGTAACCTTGGGGATTTTCTGCCGCTCGTCCCGCGTTGCCGCCTCGTCTCGCGTGCTGTGCTGCGACGAAAGCAGTTCCTTCCGCTCGAACGCCACCAATAGACCACTAGACACTCTAGACCAAGTTCTTCTCGCCTACGCTTCACTTTTCCTGGGGTCGTCCGTCTTCCACTGCCTCGTACACGTTCGTTCGCGCTTCCAGCCTCGAAATTATTAATGTTGCAAGAGTTATGCTCAAATGCTCGGCCGACCTACCACACTTTAGGCATGTGTGGTCTCAGCGTGCAATGTGAGATGCTGGATTTAATTAATGTCCTTCTGCGCGAATTTTACAACTTTGAAGTTATTTCGACGTTAAACAGTTATTTCGCTTGCTCTCCGAATTGTTGTGACTGCAACGAATGATTTTGCACTCTATTCCCTTAATACTTCACTTTTCTAAGATACGCTTTCCGAGCTAACTTTTAACTATCAAGTTTAAATAAACTCCTATACTATCTATTTGTACTCGCCGTTACTGCTGTACTAAAAGAAAGTTTCTTCTGGTCGCCGTCACTGTTTTCGCAAAAGAGCTTCTTCTGGTCGCCGTCGCTGTTGCCGTAAAAGAGAGTTCCTCCGAGGCGCGCCGCGATACTTATGGTACTCGCGCCTGGGGAAATTTTGGAGGGATGCATATTCTTCTCCTTTCGTGACCTCCCGGAAAACATTACTCACTAGTTCAGGCGTCGCAGTTTGAAAAGCTGTGGGCAGATGGCGCGTTTACCGGCCATCGCTCCGCCGCGTACCCTAGTCCTCTCTGTTAGTGGGCTTCTTTACATAGCTGATGGTGGCGTTATGGGGTTGTCTAATCCCGTGACGTCACTATATACATACATATATATATATATATATATATATATATATATATATATATATATATATATATATATTGTGACGTTCGTGGCCCGGCCACAAACCCACAAGCAATGCACACAACATCCGGCGTGTTCTAAGAAACATTTGTAAGAATGGAATGTTGATTGGAATGGAGTAGCAGATAGTACAAGAAGAAAAATAAGAAGTAGAAAGAAGAAGAAGAAGAGTATGGGGTAAGAGAAGAATTAGAAGAAAAAAACGTTAAGTAAAAGAAGAGGAGAATACGACATTTTTGACATGGAAGCAGAAGTGGAGGAGACGGATCTAGTAGATGAAATAGAATTAACAATCTGCGACGAAGATGATGAAAACGATGGCAAAGATGGTGAAAAGGGAGTAGAACAGTTTACTGATTGTGAAGCAAACGAAGAAATTACATTTGTGAAGAAAAGAAGAGTAATCTGGCGAAGAAATGGTTCCGTTAACCCTTCTATTGAAGAATATTTTCGGGCAGAAAATATTCTACGAATGTTTTGTGACGTGACGCCAGCCCCAGGTGTGGGCAGGCCCCACATTCATGAACGCATGACTTTGGAAGCCCCGCGCCTGTGGAAGACGCCGTTTCGTGGTTCTCGCACGCCCCTCCCCTCCCCCAGGCGGAGTTGTCGGCGGTGACTGACGGGGTGAGGGGTGAAAGAAAGCGGGGAAGCAGTGAGGGGAAAGGAGGGGAATGGAGTAGGAGGGAGGGCACCGGGAGAGTGCACCGAGGAGTGTCGGGGAAAGTCGCTGCCAGGGAGAGCGGCAGGTAGTAAGCGGTGGAAAGTGGAGGCAGAGAGAATAGGGATGTTAGAGCATTGGGCTTGCACGGTAGTTAGGTGTCTCGAAGAGTGTCGCGAGATAGTGAAAGGGAACAGACGGAGAGGTGAAGAAGAGTTCTTGAAGTGTTACGGCCGGCGAGTTGGGGCAAACTGCCGAGTGGGGGCATTATGGGGCGTCCGTTGGAGCGGCGCCCAGGCAGCGCTTGCTAGCGCACGGCCTTTCCGAGGACACGGTGGCGATCGACGGACTGTGGAAGGCGGCACGGCAGCGTTCCCGCAACGATAAGTACCCGACGGATATACCGTGTTATGGGTTACAGGTTGTTTGACATTGTTGTGTTGAGGCGCGGAGAGAGGACTGGATGAGCCGCGACTGCGAAACTGTAGTAGTGAATTCTGTAAATAGGACTGAATTTTGTTAGTTTTTTTGTTGTTTTGACATTGTTGTGCTGAGGTAGCGGAGAGAGGCCAATGAGCCGCGACTACGGAACTGTAGTAATGAGTTTTGTAAATAGAATTAAGTTTGTTTTTGTGTTTGATGGGTTACAATTTGTGTGTTGTTAGACAGAGGGCCTCCGTCGTTCACGGATGGTGATCTTTTGTAGGTGCTATTGCCAATTAAAAGACGTTCTGTTTTCTGTTTTACAAAAATCTGTACTTTGGTTTTTCATTTCGAATGCGTGGGGGCAAACAGGAAAAGAACTCCGCCCCTCCCGGTCCCCGACTTCCGTCCCTGGAGGTCTCCAAAAGAAATTAGTGTACCTTGTCGACGGACGGCCCCGCGACGCGGACGGCGGACGCCATTTCGCCGCTCGCGCGCACCCCCCCTTACGTCACAACGGTAGGTATATATATATATATATATATATATATATATATATATATATATATATGATTTAATTACCTCGCCAGCACACTACGTGTAGCGTTCGTTCGCCGAATGCGTTCTTTGAGCTCTTGTTATCTGCGGGGTGCGCGGATCTTTTAGGGTTCGCGCCTGAAAAGACACACCACGAGTACACAGAATTAACCGAAACAGCAATGTTTTCCTTACTAAATATTGTATCAAACTAAACTCAACTATTTACGACTGCTCATCAAAATCTCAGAACTGAAACAACAAAATGACTCAATTGCCTGTGCTGCGCGTTTGAACGACCTGCAAGCCACTGAGCGGTCACATATTGGTAAGAGAATTTATTATGTACATCCAAATATTTCTTTTTTCGTTATATTTATGATAGATGCACGTTTTATACACATTTTTCTCAACTACTAAAAGTGAGGTTAAGTGTATGGTTTGTTACAGGAATTAGTGTTGCGAAGTGAGAAACCGATTCGTGTATTTTAGAAATGACTAAAATTGTAGTCAATAAATATGAATTTATAAACTTTCTTAATACTCACATGATACTTTTTTTTGTGCATTTAATATTTCCTCAAATGAAAATAGTTCTGTCGTGCGAGTAGCTCTATAGTAAAGAACTGAAATATTTTTACTCTTGCGACTTATAAATTTAGAATGTTTGTTTAATAGATAATGAAATGTTGTAGGTGGCTAATGTAAGATGTCCATATTAATATGGACAAGTGAATAAAGAGAGATCTTCATACACTATAGTAACTTCTTAACAAACATCTTTATTGGTCATAGCATATGTGAAGCATATTAAGAAACTAACAGAAGTAATCCTGATCCAAGAATTTATGTATAGATATACTGACCCTACTCTCTGCTTGTTTTATTTACAGGTGTGTGAACTGCACTTCACAGAAGGCGATATAATAAAGGTCGCTGAATGCTACGACGAGAAGACAGGCAAGAAATTGTCTGCGCCTCTTACTAGGCCACGTTAATGCAGTCATCTGTTGAATATGATTACTAAGTAGAATGTTATAGTTTTAGACAATGTTTCCTGCAATAAATTTCTATTTACAAAATAGTGTTTATGTGTATGTATCTAGTACAGTGTGTATATATAATAAAATATGTTAATTACCTCAAAATGTAATGAATTTAACCACATGTTGTGTGGTAAGTAATATTTTTATTAAAACTTGATAAAAATGCTCTTTTTTTTCCTTTTCAAATTTCCTGTTCCTGCTTGACATCTGAATTCTTCCCTCTAATAAGTTGTATCAAGCAAACTTAACGAATAGTCTACTTAAATTTTAATACTAGCCTTGTGACTAATCTTAAATAAATAAAATCAAGATGCTTTATAGTACTTTGAATTTAGAGAAAGAAAATTAAATATTTTCATTGCATTTACATTTTTCAAACTTTATTAGCAATGTTTTTTAATGTATTTTGTTCTCACCAGACTAAAGGATTCAAATAATGAATTAAATATGTTACATATACATGTATTTATAAAAAGGACTTTAAAATGTGAGCTTTAATATTGTTGCCTTATTTTATTCAATATAACAATCGTGGTTGTACAAAGGAGCAGGATGAAAGAAAGTATTTGATTTCATACAAAAGATCTTATAAATATTGTTAACTAATACTTTAATGAGTTAATAAATTTATGTAATGGAACGTCTTGCCTACTTATCCCAAATCTGTATGTAACCGCACCACGTTGCGGCGACAATATGTAATAAAACGACTATACCTTGAATCTCTCTACTCTATATAAAATCTATACAAATTTATGCCCTGCTAGCTTTTGCCTCCTTTATCTAAAACTGTGCCCGTTACTTAGCTACTCCTTCAATGTTATAAAACTACTGGGCGTGAGGCTGTGGTTGGCCTGTACAGGAGCCTAACGAGATACTTGGACACTTGGGCGTAGGTCACTGTTTAATACAAAATCACGAAATCATATCATATGGCTTACTGTCGAACCAAGTACGTCCGGCATTATTTATTCTTTTCTGGTTTTCACTCTCTCCACACTCCGCTGGAGACATAACAACAAAAACATACACAAATGCAACACAATAAACAACAAAACACAATACCTGAAATACATAAAATCACATTCACACTTACTATTTACACAATCAACAAAAAAACAAAACAAATCATTCACACTTGAATGCGCATCCCCTATTCTGTCTGAATATAGCCTATTATTATTTCCACAAAAACTTGGTCTTGTACATTAAAACCTAGTCTGTTCTTTCTTCCCATTTATCTGAACTATTAAATTACGCAAAGTTATTGCACTTTCCTTTCGTAGAAATCGGCCATCCGCGTAACGCCATTGTTCCATGTCACCTCCGTAGTATACACGCAGCATCCATTAATTCATCTCCTCACAGCATCCATCCATTTCCACACACGTTTGTTAACGACAAATTTACTTTAAATGAAGAATATCCCTGATTAAAACTACTCACTAATTATTATACTAGTTTTTGTTAACTGCGACCGACAATATGGCGACAGTGTTCCGCGAACACTGTTTTCGTGAAATATATAAATATCTCTTCCACGTTTTATCTTTCCATTAACTCGACAGTTACTAAACACGATATATTTCACTCTATTCACAAACTGAACGCAATTTTCTATTAAAAATAAAAAATTTTTGCGGAGCGTTTCAACATGCGTCCGTATTCAAGCTACTTCGACCGCGCTCCCCACGTCATTGTTGTGTCCGGATCGTCAGCTCTTTTTTTCTTTTAACATCACACGATCGCTGTCGCTTCTCCTACAAAATATTACATCATTTAATTTAATTCACATTTTCTGTTCTGGCGTAGCCCCTCGAAGTTTCCCAACGTTGCGACTGTTACCATAATTTTCTAAATGATTTATTCTATTGGTTCTTAAAGTTTTGTTTGTATTGCTTCACGCGTTCTCTTAATTTTCGCCACAAACACCTTTTGATTTACTGAACCTTAAAGCACAACAATGGCTATCATGTCTGTTTACAAGCTGGAATTTATACTATACAAAAATGTTCATATCTTTCGAACGCGTGATGCGATTTCCTTCAAATAACTTGCAAACGACTTCGCTACACGAACGCTACTGCCCTATCTTGTCCCAATTGTGAATTTGTCGCGTTTTCCGTTTACTTCTCAAAAACTATCGCTACGCGACATCGCCTTCATCTGTTTTTACAGTTCATGTTAATGTTATGCATTTTCTATTTATTCTTTGACTTGTGCCTTATTCTTGGGGGAATCATGGAATATTACATCTCCCCCCGCCTAAGATGTCGCTCAGATATGACACCGTCATGATGAGTCTACATCTAGCACTACACATTGTTGGTTCCGTTTCTTTACCACGTATCCTCTTCCACTCGGCACCTGTTACAGTTCAACGGCCATCGTTGCCTGTGTTGGTGAACTTGATCTTGCACTAACAATGCGTCTCTGAAGTACACAACACTACCGTTTCCTGCTGTTTGCGACGGACACACCTGCTAATGTTTGCAGTGGCACTGCATTAAGTCGGTACGCTCTACCGTCGTCTATCGCGGCACATGTCACTCGCTACACCTGCTACTTCTTCACGGTCTTGTGTAGTGTACCCTCGCATTTACTTACAACTAAATCTTACCCTAAACAATCTTGCTTTCTTGCTTATAATACTATTCTAACTATATTACTACATTACAAACTCCTTTCTCACCACATAACCTTACAGACTCGGCTTCTTATATAATTTAACATTAAATAGGTTTTGGACACCTATTTCCTGTCCTCGATCTGCTATTACAACATTATTGTTATTGAGTACCTTCGTGATAGTATACGGACCGTCGTATATCGGAAAGAATTTCCTAAACAATTTCTGATCGGATGAGGACGAGTGAGGCGAGCGGACTAAAACCTGGTCCCCTACACAAAATTGTCCCCGACAGAAATGTTTCTGAGCCTTGCTACGCTGCTTTGCCGACTTCCGCAACTGATCATACACTATCTTCTGATCGGTAGTCACTTGTTCTAAACCGCTGATTTCCGGTGGTATTTTCCGAATTATCTCCCTTTTATTTTCCTGCATCTTCATCCCCGCACTTGATATTTCGTGCCCCATGAATTGCACTTGCTGACGACAAAACTCGCATTTCTCTAAATTCAATTTCAAGTTGAACTTCTCGAAAATCTCTAATAATTTCCTCAAATTTCTCAGGTGCGATTCCAAATCCTTCGAAAACAAAATAATATCGTCAACGTACATCACCATAGTGCTCTTCAACTCAACCGGGATTACATCGTTCAAATATCGGATTAGCGCTGCTCCAGAATTTTTCAATCCGAACGGCAGTCTCGTAAATGAATACACCGTCCCTTCAAATTTGAAGCTGATGTATTGTTTGTTGGCTTCCTGCTTCTACCTCGATCTGCCAGTACGCGGATGAAAAATCTAACGCGCTGAAGATTTTGGCTCCTCCTAACTTCATCACCATTTCATTTACAGTTGGTGGCGTTTCATACCGTGGAATCGTGACCATGTTGAGTCTTCTCGCGTCTAGACACAGACGAATGCTTCCATTTTTCTTCACCACTACGACCAACGGACTTATATACGGGGTTATTGCTTTTCTGATAACGCCCTTCTGCTCCATTTCCTTAATAAGTTGGCGCACCTGCTCATGGTACACTTGTGGTACGGAATATTGTTTCGTAGAGAACGGCGTCGTATCTTTCAACTGCAGCTTGAACTTATAGCCCTTCACCGGCTCTGACGACTCCCCAAAAACACTAATAAATTCTCTTAACAGTTGACGAACTCTTACCGGACAGCCTTCCTGATCGATGACCTCTTCCGCAGCCCTTTCTACATTTTGGAGAATTTCTTCCATACTAGCTTGCAGTTCGTCTCCTTCCGCCTCCGCCCCATCAAGTTCAGCGACCACTGACCTACTTTCAATAGAACCTCGTGACTTGAGCATTATCTTCCTTGCTCCTACGTCCACGACGGCTTGACAAGCATCCAGTGCGTCCATTCCCACGATGACGTCACGGATCAGCCCCCGGACAACGATTGCTGCTACCTCGATCGTTACTTCTCCCAAATCTATCTCCAACCAGATTTGTTTCCCTGTAGTGTTGGCTGCCTTCCTATTCGCCATGATCACGCGAAGCTTCCGCGTCGGTAATTCAATCAACATGTGCCCTTCCTTTTGCACCTTCTTACAAAATTCCTCCGACACTGCACTAATACTGCTGCCCGTATCTACTAGCGCCCGAACTTCTCTCCCGTAGCACCTGCCTTGCAAAATCAAGCATTTGCTCGGCCCTGCGCCTTCCGTTGTTTCTTCTCTTTTCCTGCATCTTCATCCCCGCACTTGATATTTCGTGCCCCATGAATTGCACTTGCTGACGACAAAACTCGCATTTCTCTAAATTCAATTTCAAGTTGAACTTCTCGAAAATCTCTAATAATTTCCTCAAATTTCTCAGGTGCGATTCCAAATCCTTCGAAAACAAAATAATATCGTCAACGTACATCACCATAGTGCTCTTCAACTCAACCGGGATTACATCGTTCAAATATCGGATTAGCGCTGCTCCAGAATTTTTCAATCCGAACGGCAGTCTCGTAAATGAATACACCGTCCCTTCAAATTTGAAGCTGATGTATTGTTGGCTTCCTGCTTCTACCTCGATCTGCCAGTACGCGGATGAAAAATCTAACGCGCTGAAGATTTTGGCTCCTCCTAACTTCATCACCATTTCATTTACAGTTGGTGGCGTTTCATACCGTGGAATCGTGACCATGTTGAGTCTTCTCGCGTCTAGACACAGACGAATGCTTCCATTTTTCTTCACCACTACGACCAACGGACTTATATACGGGGTTATTGCTTTTCTGATAACGCCCTTCTGCTCCATTTCCTTAATAAGTTGGCGCACCTGCTCATGGTACACTTGTGGTACGGGATATTGTTTCGTAGAGAACGGCGTCGTATCTTTCAACTGCAGCTTGAACTTATAGCCCTTCACCGGCTCTGACGACTCCCCAAAAACACTAATAAATTCTCTTAACAGTTGACGAACTCTTACCGGACAGCCTTCCTGATCGATGACCTCTTCCGCAGCCCTTTCTACATTTTGGAGAATTTCTTCCATACTAGCTTGCAGTTCGTCTCCTTCCGCCTCCGCCCCATCAAGTTCAGCGACCACTGACCTACTTTCAATAGAACCTCGTGACTTGAGCATTATCTTCCTTGCTCCTACGTCCACGACGGCTTGACAAGCATCCAGTGCGTCCATCCCCACGATGACGTCACGGATCAGCCCCCGGACAACGATTGCTGCTACCTCGATCGTTACTTCTCCCAAATCTATCTCCAACCAGATTTGTTTCCCTGTAGTGTTGGCTGCCTTCCTATTCGCCATGATCACGCGAAGCTTCCGCGTCGGTAATTCAATCAACATGTGCCCTTCCTTTTGCACCTTCTTACAAAATTCCTCCGACACTGCACTAATACTGCTGCCCGTATCTACTAGCGCCCGAACTTCTCTCCCGTAGCACCTGCCTTGCAAAATCAAGCATTTGCTCGGCCCTGCGCCTTCCGTTGTTTCTTCTCTCAGCAATTCGTCACCTTCAACGACAATACTCGCTATAGCCTCAATCGTTACGATATTTCTTTTCGTCTCGTTTGGTTCGACCCACCTTTTCGCCCCAAACGTGTTTAGTTTCCCTTCCTAGGTACTGACTCCCATCGGCCTTGCGCTCCTTCCGCCTTCGCTTGGTTATGATCCCGGACCTCTTGTTCCATTCGTTCCGCGCCTGCTCGTTCGCCGTCCTTCGGCTTTGGTTTTCGCTGCGCCTGCCCGTCTTGCGCCTTCTCTTCCCTCCCTCGAGGCTTCTCTTCGCGCACCTCTACTGCGCACACATTATCTTGCCGATATCGCCCTCCGTTGTATCGGTTGTTGCCATTTCCGTTCCCGGGATTCGGAGCCTTCCCGTCACGCCCGTCCCGTTCATTGTCGTCGTTCGCCTGCTCGAACCGACTTACTCTCTCTATCAATGCCTCTATGGTTTCCGGCATATTATTCCATAGTAAGTTTCGTATTCCACTCGGCATTTGTCGAATCAGAATTCGAATAACTTCGGCTGGGTTGAAATCTTCGCTACATACTTTAAACGCGCTGACTTTACGAGTGACAAAGTCGCTCATGGTTTCGGCGTCTCCCTTTCGATATCGTTCCGACATCAACCGGTATTTTAACTCGAATCGGTGGTGTTGGTTCCAATACCTTTCTAAAAATTTCTCGCGCCATTCCCCATAAATTTGCGGTGTTGGTGTTAATGCCTGCCACCAATGCTGCGCCTTTGAGCTAAGGGCTTCCTCGACAAACCTCAATTTCATTCCTTCCGGAATGTTATTTACTTTAAAGTAGTTCTCGAGTGCCGTCAAGAACGAATATGGTTGTTCTCTGCTCTCCCCGTGAAAACGTAGATAATTCGGCAACGTTGCATGCCCTATCGCGTAACCATTGCCATTCAATCGTCGCGCTGCATACACCTGCTGTTCGAGGTCGGCAATTTTGTTCATAATTTCTTTATCGACTTCCTTTGTCGATCCTACCTCTGCCAATTTCCGACTATCGAATTCTCCCTGAACAGCCGTTTTAATATTCCTATCGATTTTACTGATCGATTCCTCGACACGACCTATACGCACGTCTTGCTGTCGCGCTACTTCCCTGAAGTCTTGCACATTCCTGTCGATTTCTGACAATCGCGTTTCTTGCAGCCGTACCGATTGTTGTAAAGTGCCCACGGTCGATTGAATTTCGCCTACACCTGTACTGAGCTGCTGGTTGAACACCTCTTGAACTGCGAAACGAGTTTCTGACGTCTCTTGCACCGTTTTCGCGTTTTGTTCTAACCTAGTGAACCGGGCAATTGTCTCTACTTTAAATGCGCTCACTTCGTCTTGAATTTTCGACACTGCGACTTGCACCTCATTCTGCAATGTGTTTAGCGCGGCATTGATACTTCTATTCTGCTCTACAACTTCCTCAAATTTATTCTCTATCTGTTTTTGCAAGTTGTTTTCCAACCTCGCACTATCACTTCTCATTTCTTGCAAGTTGTTTTCTACCCTCGCACTATCACTTCTCATTTCCTGCATTAACCGTAATAACATCGACAGAGTGGGTTCCGATGCACCTTCCACCTCCGGAACAATTTCACCTGCAGCTTCCTGGCTCATATTTGCACCTTGCGTATCTGTCGCAATATTCCCCTCCCCTTCTAATTCTAATTCCTCTAGATGTTGACCCTCTTCATCCTCATCGCGAGCGGAAATTGTTTCTGAATCCGACGCATCCCGTGTACTTAACATTTTGCCACTACGCGTCTCCATTTTGAATTATACTATGTTTTACTTACAATTATTTTTGACCTTTTTCACCTAGCCCACTTGCGTACTATTGTAGTGTCCTAGTATTCGTCCTACTCACGACCCACGTTGCGGCGCCAATTATGTAATGGAACGTCTTGCCTACTTATCCCAAATCTGTATGTAACCGCACCACGTTGCGGCGACAATATGTAATAAAACGACTATACCTTGAATCTCTCTACTCTATATAAAATCTATACAAATTTATGCCTGGCTAGCTTTTGCCTCCTTTATCTAAAACTGTGCCCGTTACTTAGCTACTCCTTCAATGTTATAAAACTACTGGGCGTGAGGCTGTGGTTGGCCTGTACAGGAGCCTAACGAGATACTTGGACACTTGGGCGTAGGTCACTGTTTAATACAAAATCACGAAATCATATCATATGGCTTACTGTCGAACCAAGTACGTCCGGCATTATTTATTCTTTCTGGTTTTCACTCTCTCCACACTCCGCTGGAGACATAACAACAAAAACATACACAAATGCAACACAATAAACAACAAAACACAATACCTGAAATACATAAAATCACATTCACACTTACTATTTACACAATCAACAAAAAAACAAAACAAATCATTCACACTTGAATGCGCATCCCCTATTCTGTCTGAATATAGCCTATTATTATTTCCACAAAAACTTGGTCTTGTACATTAAAACCTAGTCTGTTCTTTCTTCCCATTTATCTGAACTATTAAATTACGCAAAGTTATTGCACTTTCCTTTCGTAGAAATCGGCCATCCGCGTAACGCCATTGTTCCATGTCACCTCCGTAGTATACACGCAGCATCCATTAATTCATCTCCCCACAGCATCCATCCATTTCCACACACGTTTGTTAACGACAAATTTACTTTAAATGAAGAATATCCCTGATTAAAACTACTCACTAATTATTATACTAGTTTTTGTTAACTGCGACCGACAATATGGCGACAGTGTTCCGCGAACACTGTTTTCGTGAAATATATAAATATCTCTTCCACGTTTTATCTTTCCATTAACTCGACAGTTACTAAACACGATATATTTCACTCTATTCACAAACTGAACGCAATTTTCTATTAAAAATAAAAATTTTTGCGGAGCGTTTCAACATGCGTCCGTATTCAAGCTACTTCGACCGCGCTCCCCACGTCATTGTTGTGTCCGGATCGTCAGCTCTTTTTTTCTTTTAACATCACACGATCGCTGTCGCTTCTCCTACAAAATATTACATCATTTAATTTAATTCACATTTTCTGTTCTGGCGTAGCCCCTCGAAGTTTCCCAACGTTGCGACTGTTACCATAATTTTCTAAATGATTTATTCTATTGGTTCTTAAAGTTTTGTTTGTATTGCTTCACGCGTTCTCTTAATTTTCGCCACAAACACCTTTTGATTTACTGAACCTTAAAGCACAACAATGGCTATCATGTCTGTTTACAAGCTGGAATTTATACTATACAAAAATGTTCATATCTTTCGAACGCGTGATGCGATTTCCTTCAAATAACTTGCAAACGACTTCGCTACACGAACGCTACTGCCCTATCTTGTCCCAATTGTGAATTTGTCGCGTTTTCCGTTTACTTCTCAAAAACTATCGCTACGCGACATCGCCTTCATCTGTTTTTACAGTTCATGTTAATGTTATGCATTTTCTATTTATTCTTTGACTTGTGCCTTATTCTTGGGGGAATCATGGAATATTACATTTATTTAATTTTATTTCAGTGTTTCTCTTACTTTGTGAGAATATTTTAGTTTGAAATCAATTTTGTGATTATAATTAAATATTTTTGTCAATGAATTTTTCCTATTTGGATGATTAAAATTTTGTTTTGCATGTTTATTAACTTATAATTTTAATTTTCTTCCAGTTTGTCCTAAATAGGTCTAAGGACAATCTGTATGAATTCAAAGCCACAAACGACATTTTCTAGTTCCATTCTTCCAATTTTATCTTTTGTGTTAATTAAATGGTTTTTGTTGGAAGGTATATTGTATATTTAATTTTATATTATTGACAAAACAATATTTACTCATATTTGTAATGCCAGAAATGTATAATAATAATAATAATAATAATAATAATAATAATAATAATAATAATAATAATAATAATAATAATTACAGTAGGGAAGATATTTTTCACATTTTATTTACAGTAATGCTTTGTTCATTAAATTTTCTGTGTATCAAATTAAAAAACAATCTCATGAAAAAAAGTTGACTAGTGAACCTTCTATTGGTGTGCAATCAACTTCATATATTTTATTATTAAATTTAAATGTTATATAATTTAAACTATGTCTAGAAGTAATCAGCATTTCTAATTTTGGAATTTATTTAATTCTTGAATTTTATTTTAATAAGATATCCATGGCTTGTAAATAGGGAATGAGTGGAAACATGGCCATCATGTCTAGTGATGTAAGAATGTAGACATTTGTTTATTTCTTTAATATCATTAATAAATTCTAAATTTTTTCATGAGTATTATTATAACTTCAATATTTACTTTTATAACTACGGTAATTATTAATATTGGGAATAGTAAATTTAAAACCCAGGCACGATTGTACACCGTTCGGCGTGTGAACTTGCGTGTTCTCTGAGGTAAAACAGTGCTTGCCTTCTAGAGGTGACGTCACGACAGAGCGCCGAGGCCTTAGTGGAGAGGGTGCTGCCTTTCCTCGCTGCTCCGCCGTTTAAATGTTGCAGTGACGTCATGGTACAACCCTACCGCGCTGCGCATAGTCCGAAAGTGCACCGCCGCCGCGCTTCAGGCCGCAACTAACAGGTAGCGCCTTTTTCGATCAGTCACCGTCGTTCTGTTATATCTTCGCTCTCCACGTCTCCGCCGACGCTGCGTGGGCGTTGTGGGGTTTGTGGCAATGCCCCAAACGTCACAATATATATATATATATATATATATATATATATATATATATATATATATATATATATATAAGATTTATTTCACGTAAGATGTGACCCAGAGAGCTTGGCAATACTAACCTCCCGTAAACCACCCGCCATACAAACTACATTGACTTAGGGACTTTCGATTACCATTTAGGTTGGAGAAAGTAGGTGCCAACCCCAACGTAAATTCCCCACGTAATGGAAGTATAGCTGCCAGGGACTTTTTTTGGCTGGAGACTGGCATGCATGCGAGCGAAATGAATTTGTGCCAACTTCAACGGTTTCAACCAGCAAAGCGTTGTGTGGAGATTGTGAGCTTATGCGAGTGAGCCGCATCCCGCACTTGCGTGCTGAAAAAGCAATTTTTTTTGCGTTTCCAGTGCGCGAATTGTTTCCTAAGGAAAATCTTGTTGTGCGCTGGGCTTGACATTTTTAGAAATGTCAGGTAATCCCAGAAATAACTCTCCAGTGAAGCAGAAGGGGAAGTGGATTTTATCGAGTGGTGAAAGGCAGGTCCTTCTTAATGTTAATAAGTACAAGAGCGAGAAAAATTCTCGTAAAGAAGTGAAACTTCCTGAGAGCAGTGTCATTGCAAAGGTAGCTGTAATTGTGGGGGTAAGCCATCAATGTCACAATAATTATTGACTTTATTGCATGCCTCAAGAACGTCTTCACAATGAACATGTGTATGTGAATCATAATTATTTTATTGAAATATATTCATATATTACAGAGACCTTATACAACTCTGGCAAACGTTATTAGGGATTATAAGGCAGGAAAATCTATTAAAAGTAAGAGGAAGCGTTCATGACCGTGAGAGATTCAGCTGATGGATTTGCAAGAGAAGCTATTAGCAGCTATATATTTACCAGGAAGCTGATAATGGTAAGATATTTTATATTTAGAGTAATGATGAAGTATGTGGCTCACTTTTTGAAGACTTTCTAAAGACCTATTCATTTGCAACAGGCAGAAGACTCTCACTTACAGATGTTTGGCATTACATGAAGGAAAATAATGAAATTTTTTTCATTCAGAGGGTCATGCACAACATTGTACAGAATTATTAAGGAAATGGTTTAGCATGGAAGAAAGGAAACCCAAATATGCGTATTTGTGAGTCAAATGAAATAAATGTAAAGAGGTTATATTTTGTGGCAGACTATATGAAAAATAAGAAGTCAAAACCCAAAGACTGTAGTGTACCTTGATGACACATGGATCTATATGAATGGTAAAAGATCCCTTTGAAAATGTATATTACTTATGTGTAAAAATTATGAGACAAAAATATCATTTTCATTAGGTTCAACTACTTATTCATGGCAACTACCATTAAAGGCACCAGTAAAAGAGTAATTAAAAGACCACCAGAGGGAAGGAGGCTAGTCGTGGTTCATGCAGGAATGAGAGAAGGTTTTGTACCAGGTACAAATGTTTTCAGTTTTAATGGCATTAATTATGTACAAACTGAGGCATGTGTACGAAGCATCACATTTTGTAGGTGCTGGTCTGATATATGCTACTGACCTAAAAAGGGGGCAAGATTATCATGGAGCAATGAACAGTTCTACTTTTGAATCCTGGGTTAAGAAACAACTGATTCCTGGCATTTGCAATTTAAGACCTTGCATCATTGTCATGGATAATGCTTCATACCATTCAAAGCAGGTAGAGAGGCATCCAACCACAAAGTGGTGAAAGGATCAACTGATTGTAAGTATCAGAAATGAAATGAAACTATTGTGCTTAATGAAATAAGTAATGTAACCAAAGAAAATTATTTTTAGGATTGCCTGAACCAGCGAGGAGTACGAGTGCCAGAAGCTGCAAATAAAATCTCACTTGATGCCCTGGCGAGCCAACATTGTGAAAGGATAAAAAGGTACCACGAGATACATATCAGTGTGTGAAAGAATACATTTCATTAATATTTTGCATCATATTATCTTGTTCTGTTGCATCATTGTAATTAAATATTAAAATATACACTTTAAATATGTACAAATATATGCGTCTACGCTTGTGATAAATAAGTGATATATAAATCTAATAAATAACGGACCTCAGCAATGTATTGGTAAAGGTATGTAGTTGATGACATGCTGGCTGCAGAAGGGCACACAGTTTTGAGGCTGCCACCATATCATTGCAAATTCAATCCTATTGAACATGTGTGGGGCATTTCAAAAGGGTACTACCACAAAACTGTATGTGAAAGGCCAGGGCAAGGAATGGAGAGAACTAAAGCTGTGAGGAATGAGGCAATAAATCAGGTAAAGTTTTCAATACACCATTATAGAAAAATGATAAATATATGCTAACAGTTATGATTATAATTTTTTTCAAAATTAGTAAAACAAGAAACTAGAAAATTATGTTATGGCATTAACAGGGTCACACCAGAAATGTGGAAGAATTCAGTGGAACATGCAGAAAAAATTATTGAAGAGTATTATGAAAAAGAGGCAGTGGAAGAAGATTATGAAGAAATAGTAAATTTGAGCAGTGCTAGTGGAACTGACACAGCTGAAGAAGGCACAGGAGAGGAAGGAGACAATTCCATTTGAGCCAATCCCAGGAACATCTTCAATGTGAAAAAATTGAAAAAAATATTAGAGATTCCACAACTTCATCTCAAGAAACATCTGACATATTAATGCAATCACCCACAGTTGTTAGAGAACATGTTGGGACCCCTGTGCAACAGAACAGGTAAGAACAGGAAAATACTCCATTGAGAATTGAAGAAAATTTCATTTCATTAACACATTCTCCCAATTTTCAATCAATTGTTCCTGCCCGTGCTTCAGTTGTGTGTTTGGATCGAGTAGGATTGCAAAAGTAAAAACAGTGAGTAAGCATTAAAGCGTTTGGAATAAATGTGATAATCTTGTAAAATATGTAACTCAATATTTCAGATGTGCCTCAAATTATAAAATTCCTGCCCCCGTAAAGCAACCACCAAGTCAAGATTAAGAACAAATTTGGTCACACTGTGTCCCGGAAAAGGTATAGCTTGAATTTACTCGATTATGGAATTGTGGTTATGGCAGGTTATAAATTAATATTTTTAAATTACAGTCAATTGTTCCTGCCAGTGCTTCAGTCAGTCTGTTTGGTCTGAGAACAGTTGCAATGTGAAAGAAGTGAGTGTGCATTAATAGTTTTAATGTGAGTGTGAGATCTTGAGTGAACTCCTGCCTTCTCAATTCAACCGAAGACACTAGTTAAGATCACCATTTCATTAACATTAATTAACCCCAATGAATTAACAGTTAATCAATTTCGTTTACATTATCCCTGTAATACAATTAATCATTACTACCAATGCCTCTTGAGTTTGTGTTCAGTTTAAGTATGGATGCTAAGTGATATAAATGAATACACTTCGAAGATTTGACATGTGTGTGAAACATACATCACATTTATAAATGTTTCAGATACGCAATAATGGAGTTCAGAACATACATCATTTTATTTAAATTTTTGTTCAAATGGTAATCAGTTGTTAAGTGAAATTAGTAAGTACTTATTTCATGATATTATTTGGCATGATATAGAGTAAAATTTAATGTTTACTACTGATGCGCTATATTACTTTTTGGTTATTAACATTTCATTTTAAGTTATTTTTCAATGATTTTCTATTTATGTTTGTAAATTTTATTGGTTTTGTAGGTAATTTTTTTGGTTACATATTATATTGAATACTGTAATGTGAAGCAAAAATTCTTGGGCCAACTTTTTTTCTGGACAATATTGTTTTTCATATGTTGCAGGAGTTTGAAGTAATATATAAGTTAAGTAGCAATTTTTTTCATTTAAATGTGATAATTCCTTTTTTAATTTTTTTGTTTTTCATTGCAAGAACATAATTTCCTAGGAATAATTTTTAATCTTATAACAATAACATGTCTGTTTATTGACTTTATCATGATTGGACAATAGATACTGCATTGATTGTTTTATGTTGCAGGGTTGCTGTGTTTACCGGATTATTCATTTTCTAAATATGGAATTTTTTATGTATATTATTTTATGTATTGTAAATGTCTCCATTATTTTGACGTATGTTTCTGTATGCATGCTAGAAATCGGCCCTTCAGTCGTCATCCTGATTGGGAGAATGGGTATGCTATCAATATATGTAAAATTTTCAAGTAGTTTATTAATTTGTAAAGTCAGCCAAATTTCTTAATGTTGATTTTTAACGATAATATTTTTACAATCCAATTGAGGATTAATTCACTTTTTTATTCAATTTTTTTTTATATATATGGTAACATACTTACTCCTTTGTTTTCCCCGATCGCTTAAGGTAAATGCCGGGATGTTTTGTAATGTTTGTAAGCCCAGGGACATTAGGCTTTAAAATTGTTGTAAAAATTCAATAATTTTTGTGAAAATAAATTGCTGTGGACCATCGGTGTTCAAGAAATTTTAATAATAATAATAATAATAATAATAATAATAATAATAATAATAATAATATATTTGTCACATAAATACAGCATAAGCCATGTATGACAAGTCAGGACATTATATGATCATACAATGTACAATGCAAATATTTCAAATATTAAATACAATACAGGTATAAAATTGAATTCTGTTTTCATGCTAAATACAAATTAATTTTATAAATAGTAGGGTAAAGCTAAAGTTGAGAGCAAAAATAAATAAGAAGGAGAATCTTCATGAGATGGATGCTTGGGCTGGATCTATCCTTTTATATCCATCAATCAGCGGGGGGGGCCTCAAGTCATGCAGCAGAATATGCAACAAAAAAAAAAAAAAATTATTTTTATTAGTTTATATTGATGTTGATATGTGTTTATGGTGTAGGTATTCCTTTGTACTGTAGAATGTATGGTTTAACAGGAAAGCTTTCAGTTTATTTTTGAATGTGTGTATTGAGTTTAAGCTTTTAAATTCACTAGGGAGTTTGTTATATAGTGTGATGCCTTCAAAAAGGGTACTTTTTTGAAAGAGTGAAGTTTCACAGTGTGGGACATGCACATTCTTGTTTTGTCTAGTATTATAGTTGTGAACATCAGTATTTAGAGTAACAGAATCCTTGTTTTCCATAAGCGTCTTCTTTGTGAAGATTAATATTTCAAATATGTATATGCATGGGAGTGGTAGGATTTGTAATTTCTTGAAAAGTGGTTTGCAGGACTCATGTTTGTGAGTGTTTGTCATTGTTCTCAGTATTCTTTTTTGGATGATAAAAGTGTGAATACTTTCTGGGGAGTTTCCCCAGAATATGATTCCATATTTTAGATGCGAGTGGACATTTGCAAAATACACTGTTCGTAGTGTATCCAAATTTGAATTTGACTTAAGGATGTAGATGGCATAGCATGACTTGGTAGGCTTGTTGTTTAGATCTGTGATGTGGGAGTTCCATTTTAAATTGTCTTGAATTGTCAATCCAAGGAAAGTTGTTTTTTGGGCTATTTTTACAGGCATGTGTTTTATCATCAATTGTGTTAGAGGCTTTACTTTAGAGAGTGGATTCCGAAAGTTTAGGGAGACAGTTTTACTGGTGTTTATGATGAGTTTGTTTTCCTGAAACCATTTTACAAGTGCTTCTTGTTTTGTCTAGTATTATAGTTGTGAACATCAGTATTTAGAGTAACAGAATGCTAATGACTGCTCCTTGCAATTTGTCATTAAAATTGACCACCCATGGTGCATCAAGTTATTCTTCACTGAACCTTCGCATTATATCAAATCATATATCTGATCAATTCAATTTTCATGAAATTTCAAACATTGTCATTTTCATACAGTAGATTTGTTCATTCCTTAGATATGCTTTGATCATGGTCATGTGTCGATATTACGTGCATAAAACCATTATTATACAAATATTTCTAGTTCAGTAAAGAATAGTTTTATTTCACTTCATTGTGTACTGTTTGAAAATTAAAATTATTTTGAGTCTTGCATTTCATTTCATCTTTATTCTATAAATTCCCTTTTTATACCTTTTTTTCCTATTGTATAATAAAACAACTTTCTACTATTTCATTTATTCTTCAGTTTCAATAAGATTTTATTAATTCTGAGAGTTCAAATATTTTTAAATTTATAAGTAATTTAATTAAAAGTACATTTAATATTATAATTAATTAATAAAAACAAATTTCATATATAAATTATAAATTAAATTATTTTACCATATGCCTGTTGCGATTTATAAGTCGTAAAACAACATTAACAAATCATTTCAGCATATCTGGATTTTTGAAGGCCACTACGTACATTTAAACAAGTCGCGTGGGCGCTTTCGCGTTTTATTTCGACGAGGTTGGCAGTGCCGAAACTCCGCCATCTTGACTTTTTAGGGTCTTTTCTTACGTGGAAACACCTATAGAAATATAGGTGTTCACTCCCAGTCTAAATCTGAAGCTGGTGAGAGGCTAGTTCTCGCACATAGCGCTCCGATCGATCTGGGCCTTTATTGGGCAAGATGGCTTCTATTGACAGATGTTCTGGCAGAAAAAAACTTTATTCTAGAACGTAAATTAAAGTTTGCCGAATATGCATGCAAAAATCTGAAAATAGAAGCTAATCCAAACAGATTAGCATGTGATGTTTCTTGGAATGTGTACAAGGGTAAACATGCACTTGAGGTAACATGTAGAGGTTATGATTGACACACCAGAACTGAAGATAGAATTTCTTGTAATGAAAATGGTAATTTCTAAAATTAATAAATTTAAGAATTTATTTGTTTATCTTATTATTTTTCATTCTTGTTTAATTTTGTTTAACTTTCAGATGGTATTTGGGGCAAAGACACAGAAACTGCCATTGGAACACCATGCTTGTTAATAATATGTATGTGACAACTATGATCCGCATACTGAACTATATTAGTACGGGAAGTGTTTGTTTAGTGTGTATTATTTTTTTAATTAATATTAATAATTTATTTTCCTAATTATAGAGAATTACAAGCTTCATAAAGTATAATTTACCACCTAACAGTAAGAATATATTTTTAAAACTTAAATTTTCAGAAGATGTCTATGAAAAAATGTTAAGGGAAGCAACACAAAAAATATCTGAGGATAAACAAATGGTCTTCTTTGAAAATCATAGGGAATGGTTGTGAAATATAAACTGATTGTGAAGTACTATACTTCATTTACCTATACTATTATTGTAATGATAAACATTTTTCAGTTATTTCAAGTATCTTATGTTTGAAGACAATCATTGGATTACTAGATTTTACTGTGAAAGAGTTTCCACGGTATTTACTGGAATTGTATTCCATAGAAAATGGCTAAATGTTCGATTACAATGCCCGATAAGTCGCCCGCTAAATCCGGCGAAATAGCAGTTTGTGCACGCCATACCGAACAGCACTATCTATCTTCTGCGCAGGCGCAGTTCCAGTTTCGCACCACTTAAGTGCATCTGCTCATGCGCAGAAAATCGACAACGGTGTCCGTTATGGCGTGCACAAACTCTCTAGTGGTGCCTGACGAGACCCGTTATAACACGAGTTCGATTTCGAGTTGGCGCATACGCAGACTCAAAAATGCAGTCGATTGCTGCCTGCTATAAAGCGTGAACTCGCTGTTCTCTTCATTAAAATGAAACTGATTCGAGTCAAATTAAAATAAATATTTGCAGACGGTTCGACCTACATTGTGAGATCCTCTTCAGTGTCTGAAAGGTCAATTATGAACCAATCAGTCACAACAATCTATTACATAATATATCACAGGAATATTAAGTTATAAAATATAAACAAGGAGACAGGGACGTGTTACCTGTAAAATTGCGAGATAAGGTATATATATTATAAAGATTATTAAAAGACCAGGAACAAATCGTATAATTTTTATAATAAAATGTACATCTAACCTATATTACAATCTCCTTGAAGCAGAGAAACCTTATTTGCCCAACTTCTGGTGCCGCCATATGCAATCGCATTGATTTCTATTGGGCACATGAACAGCCAATAACGTCCGGAAAATTTGAAAAAAAAAAAAAAGTAAGCGGGAATTTTAAAATATCCCATATTATTAACCTTAACTTCTCAAATAACAGAAATAATTGTAAGGATTTTATGGAAGAAAGGTCAAATTATAGCAGTAAAATCTAATATTTATTTAGCACCTTGACATTACACAATATTAGAATTTTAAAAGCATTAACAATTCTGTAATACGAGAGACAATGAACACAGTACACCAGTCAAAATGAAACACCTTGCTTAGAGATATGCTACATTAATATGAATTCTATGGAATGAGCACTATACGAACAGTACTTATAACAAACGAAAACATTACCGCACCTTTGCTCAGGCAAAACGAATGATTACGATACAACAGGTAAAAGTGTCATTTTATTTTGTGAGTAGTAAAGGTACAGACATGAGGCCGATAAATCGAGTGCCCCAACCTTACAAGCAATATAAAATCACTTTCATCATGTGTCTTTACACAGTATTACAAGCCTTTCATTTTAATTCAAAAATACAAATCGCCAAATTATGTACTAAGTTACAATAAAGTCAGTAGTAGCTGATTAGGACAGATGACAGAATTATGTTCATTTCTTGCTTTAACAGTTTTATCTGAATATTTGAGCACTGTGCCATTTTTAGCACAAGTACTAAAACTTGAACTTTTTGCATGTTGTCCAAACCTTAACCCTCGCATGGCCGAGCGGGAGACCTGAGGCACCCCTTTTCTCTTTTTTTCCCTTATAATTAGCTGAAAAAAGATAATAAAATGTTTTTCTCTTACGTATATAAATATTCATTTATTTTGAAGATTTTAACACACTTTTCATAGTAATATGGTTTTTGAATTACACAGAAATGACTCTGGGAAACACAAGATACCCCTAATTTGCCATTATTGTTAGTATTTTGATGTTCACATTTACATTTCTGTTGTATTTGGCCATTGTTTCATACCTAATGTGACTATTGTGTTAGAGATACTTGTAAGAACTGATAGCTAGCAATTATCTCCTGTTTTACTCTCCACACAACATTTTACATTCTCAGTTGTGTTGCACAAGTTGTAAGAAACTGCGTTTACGACAGCTATGAGCGAGCGAGATATTAGGCAGTGGATTTCAGAGGTAGATGTTTATTTTACATATTTTCTAAACATTTTCTACAAGTGTGTCCAAGTATTCTTGTAATAATAAGGATGTGAAATTAATAAGTTTAATATAATAGTTATTCCCAAGATGATATCATGACTTAGATGAATATGCAAAAGCACTGTTTTTTCAACATTTTAATACATTACAAAATATTTGTGCAATTTACACAAATGTTTTTGTACAATATCGTAAGCAATACTGAAATAACGCAATTATCATTCTCTGCTCAATGTAACAGCTTTTTTGTAACAACTTTTCGTGGGGATCACTTGGGTCCCCCACACTAACAGCAGCGTTTCAATATCATGATTGGCCATGCGAGGGTTAAAAGTAACTGCATTTAATAGCGGCTTAAGATATAATAAAAATAACAAACATCCTATTTTTGTTATCTACTTTTCCTTACAAGGTTCTATCCTTATTCCAGTTTCAATTTTATCAAGATGCATTGTAAGGGCACATTTCTTAACCAATTAGTGAAATTTCCTGTTGTCCAGCTTTGCTCAAAAAAGTTCACTATAACGGAATACTGCATTTAAAACTAGAGTTCAGGTATTTATAACATACGGATGTTGAAAATAAGGATGCATTTACAATTTAACATTTATGAGAACATAATCAAAAATATGAATTGGAATACATTTTTAACAATATCCCATCAGAGTTCCAAGTAATGTTTCTTTGTTTGTAATCTATTAAATGAGACATTTTTGGACCTTCAATTATATTTTTTGTGGTTTAGCTCTTCTTGGTACTTAGAAGAACTAAATACCTCGCTACTTAGTACAGGTGACCAGAAATGTAGAGTATATTATGTTCAATGCAAAATAAAATTGATTATTTAATATTCACAATTATATTGCACAAACAATAGTATTATTTATGGTGTGAGTGGTACAAGTGACATTTCATTTTGCAAGTACGAAATGTTGCGACACCAGGCCAATAGGCCTCGTAACACAATTCTATGGGCAAAACTAATCACTTTCACCATGTGACATTCTCTTTAGATGCTTTAGATTGCCTTATTGACTTACACATTCTTATTCTAGTATACAAATCACTTAATGATACATCAAGATCAGTAGTGGCTGATATGATGAGACAAAATAATTTTTTCTTTGTTGCATTTGCAGATTTATCTGAACACTAAGTACAGTCTCACGTTCAGTACTAGTACTAAAAATTGAACTTGTTGACTAAAAAGGTTTTTGTTAGTTAAAAAAACATTTGACAGTTTGTTTATACATGCACAGTCTTTCTCACATTTCAGGGCCTGGCTGTTCAATATTGGGATCCAGTATGAAACTGCATTTACTTTTAAAACAATGATTGGTTAAACTAGGGAACACAGTATACCCTTAGAGAAGAATGGCAAGGGGGGGGAGAGAGGAGGGGGCAAAGGAGGTCTCTTCAAGCCCTCCCTCAAATTACGCTGCATGCTCTGACAGAAATGAATAAAACTTACTGATAGGCGATTTTCATGGCTCTCTCTAAATACACTTTGTCCCCACTGCATTTAATGCCAAATTACTTCCAAAGGCAAGTTTTCTAGCTTCAGTCACCGGGATCCAAGTCACGGCGAGGCTTGGGCTAGGCCTTTGTGATCACTATAAACATCCTTGAGTATCTATCGCATAATTACCAATTCACTTTTATAAGAAAACCGAGAATTCAAACTGCGTAGTTGCAAACACATTTTGAAAAAAGAACACTTCAAGGTTTATCACACAAGCACACCACCCCGATCGCAGTACTATTAAGTAAGAGAGCTCCAGCAAGATACTAGGGTGAAATTTCCTCCCCTTATAATCACCTAACCACCCCTCGTCCCCTCCACCGTGAATTCCCCCCTCGCCGGAGCGGCGTGAAGTGCCAGTTTAAACGACTTGCTTAGGTTGTTCCTTGTTCCAGACTTCAACCCAATGATTTATAAGGAGTGGGATGTAACTTATATTAATGCTAATAAAACTTCTTAGAGAACAGATGTTAAGCATTAAAGAAATCCAAAATCTGGATAAAAATAGGCTCTGAAACATGCAATCAAACTCTTGCATTCATAATTTCCAAATAAAGTGTCAGAGCCGAACTAGTATTCCAAATTTTGGAAATTTGTCCATCTTCTACAGAATTAATTGAATCTTCAAATCACATGTAATTTAATTAGAACTTTCCAAAAAGAAATGTGGAAAAAATAGTTTATACAATGGATCTGAATTCAATGTCAGAGTACACACTGATCTTAATGCTCCATTACTGATACTATTACGAACTGTCAGATCAGAAGAGGTGTTTGAAAAAACTTTATGGAAATTACGAAAGTCATTCACTGCACGTAACAAAAATTCTTTAAAATTTTCTCTTGAGCTCTAACTCCTCAAAGAAAATAATTTTAAAAACAAAATTATCTCTTCATGTACATTATTGGGATATACTTTTAAAATAAAAAAAAAAGATCAATGTTATTTTCACTCTTATGAATCATTTCCATGCTTTTTTAACTGCAAAAATTCAGAATATCAGCAATAATCTTTCACATTCTTTTCATGCCAGTCTGCCTGCAATACCACTCTGATGAACATCCCCTAACATAAAATAAGGGCATGGACAAGGCTAGCAAATTTATCTGCAATACTTCATATACCAGAATTCTGAAAGGCAGAAGAACCTGTAGTAATCAAGAATAAATTATTACCAATACACTGTGGTTTCAGTAGCACAGTTCTATTTGCCTTTCACACACATCCAAAAATCTCGCCATTATCAGTATGAACTGCTACCCGTGCCCAAGGATCTGAAAATTTAAAAGAATGCGGGTAAGGCTCTCTTTAAAGTATCTACTGTTTTGTAATCACTGTGCTACACTTTGGACAGATGAATTCTATTTAAAAAAATCTTACCACTTACAGATATTGAAGTTGGTGTCACCTCAATGGGTTCAAACAAGGGATCTGAAAATGAACATCAACATAAAAAAGTTCCACAATTTACAAGTAAGTTATTTGAATGATCTTTCAAGGCAAACACTTACCATGAATACTGTCAGCAAATGTATTGGGTACATTCCCTGCAGCCTAACAAAGTTTCTATATCCACAAGTGGCCAATTATCCCAAGTAGCATTGTAGTACGCAGTTACATGCTGTTCCAGAAAATGTTCTTTGCATTTTGTCTCACTAACGGTTAAATACTTACACGTGTATTGGGAGAAAGTTGGTTACCAATATATTTTAGCCGTTCTGCATCTAGAACATAAATTATTTATTTTACACAGGTAACTTAAAAAAAATTAATACGACAGCATTAATAAACAAATTACATGTTTCGTATCTTACAAAACGTAAGATACGAAATATGAAACTCGCTTTTTCACATTTCTCGGAAACCCAACTTACCGCGTTTAATGGCTAACTTTCTTTTGAATTTGTGCAATAGGGCACCCAGCATCTTCTTGTAGTCATAACACACCCTTCAGATAATGCGATTCAGCAGTAAAAATCACGATCAATCACTTTAGTTCTTTCCATGGTGGAAATAACCACCATTATTTCCACCATGGTTCTTTCCTACACTCAAGTCTGCTCAGATTAACAGGTGACTGGACAGCACGTGGCCAACGGTGGCATCACAGAGCACTCATACATAGAGCGATCACTCCCATGTTAAGGAGATGGCCGAGCAAACGATGCATACATTCACCGGGCGCAGCACCGTCGACTAGAAAGGCGTCTCCCCACTCTTACCCCCACCCTTAACCTAAGTTCCACCAATCCAAGACTTCTCCCTTCCACTTGTGTGTGTGTGTGCCAATTACGAGTACTGTCAACTCGTAAGCGGGAGTTCAAAATTAAATTACTTTTCGCGGTCTTCCTGGCAGCCATATTACAAATTAACTCCATTTATTTAACTCTAAGTGCGTAATTAACTGCTTTATAAGGTCTACCTCCTTATTCGAGCCTTTTTTTACTTAAACCCAAAATGCATTGAATTTGTAGGAATAGGTACCTAGAGGGTTATTGGTCATAAATGAGCTAGGAATGTGGGACAAACAAATAGATGACAATTATTAGTAAAACATTTATTTACCTCTGAAAAACAAGTATAAAAAGGTCAACAGCAAAACAACCCAATGAAAGGAATTAGATAATATTTAATTACAGAAATAGCATTGTGTGCATTGATTAAAAGTATTTGCAATAATATATTTGCTTTACACATTAAGTCATTTCATTAATTACTATTTAAGAAATTAACCAAAGCAAAATTTTGGCACTGTCATATACAAGAATTTTCAAATATTAATGGTGACATCTAAGTTTAAAAAGTTGATTACCACAAGCCCTAATGTAAAACTGAATTACTTCTCTTTACAATACAAATATAAAACTGAATTACTTCTCTTTACAATACAAATATCCATCACACAACAATCCAACAAATGATATTGAATATTATTGAAGTAATAATTAATTGAATATCACATGAACAATCAATCCACAATCAGAATAAACTTTAATTTTCCCACACGGTTATACGAATTACTGGTTCAATTTTTACAATATTCTTATCAGATATGAGGTTAGCAACATCAATACAGAAACTTTAATCACAGTAGCAATGACTAGGAAGTTACAAGCAGAATTTTAGAAGCCATATATAAAATAATAAGTAAATCTAAAGTTACAAATGATTACTCTTTTGAAAACTCAAGCGAGAACAAGGACAAACCAAACAATTGAGAATTAATGTGGCCAAGTATTTTACCAAATTAATACAAATAATAATAGTTTGGTTTTAGGAATTAATACTCAATTGAATTGCATCTAATCACTGAATAGAAAAATTGTTGAATTAGTTATCAACAGGGAACGGATTTGTATGTAAATACATATTTACTAAATAAGCTAATATCGATATTAATTTGCATTATCTTTATATTTCTCTATGTGTAGAGTAGAAAAATGCTACATTTATTTTCCATATTTGAGGTTTTAGTACATATTTGAATGAAAGTCCACATTTTTCCATATTTCTTAGAAAATCGGTCAATATAGCATATTAAGCTTAACAGTGAAATTTCATTAAATATTACTAGAAATGCATCTCAACAAAAAGAGCGTCAACATTTTTAGTATTTCCTTAATCATAAGAGTGTTTGAAAATTACGGAGAATTGGCAATGGAAAAGTAAGTTCAGAAACTTAATGTTTTAATTTATGTAAAGAATAGATCCACTCTCCAACTTTGAGGCCTTGACTGAGGTGTCTTAAATGAGCCGCGAGGTGAAGGGGGCGATGAATGAACTTTTGGATTTGTTTGACAAATGACCTTGAGACTTCGACGGCTTTTGGGAAACTCTCCTCATTTCAGTATCTACAACTCCCCTTCTCCTCTGAGGCTGCCACCCGAATATCGCAAGACATCCCAGACCTGGATATCAGAATTCAACTTATACAGCTCCTCACTGCCAGTTACAATCTATCAGAATACTGTGTTGGTCCAATTCTAAGAATCTCTCTATGAACACACCGTGAAATGTCAAAAGTAGCACAATCAGCCAGTGTGAAAACTGAAGTTACATTTCAGAATAAAAAAATTAGGTTTATCAACTGACAAAAATATTATTTTACCTTAGTCATTTTTATCACATTCCATTTTTAACTCCATATTTTGATAAAAATAACTACATATATTTTTACATAATTCATATATTTTTAGTCCATATAAATCCGTTCCCATCAAGCATTAAATGAAATCTATACATTAGTTACAATCAGCAATTTTAGAAAAATTAACATGAAAGAAAATTACTTCCATGAAAACACTACTGAACTGAGACCAATTATTAAAGTACTTATCACAGAACATTAATTAAATGAAATCTATACATTTGTTACAATAGACAATTTTTCAAATTAACACAATACTAAAACGAGATATGCATCAAATTACCGAACGGAGAAATTATTGAATTACACATGGAACATATATGAAATATATGAAAATATATGAAACCGCTCAATATTCAACCTTTCTTACCAGGCAGAAAAAGCGTAGGAACAGCATTTCTTTTTAGTCCTCACTTTAATTCTGGGCATTTACTTTCCTCGGAGAAATGCCGATTACAAATAAATGTGTTCCTGAAACTCCCTTGCGGTGTTATCTCAGAAATCAATGGATTACCGCAAGCATTAACCCATTTCGCTAGCAATTCTTCGTCACTTCGAGGAAAGCGATGTCTCTTGCTAAAATAATCACCGCAATTCAATACGGAACATTTATTTCCCTTTCGTACCATTTCATCCATGTTTTAGATATAATACACGAACGTAGCACGAGAAACAAACACCTGTATAACCGTTGAACACGACAAACCACTACATACGTGTTCGCCGGAAAGACTATGGTAAAGAAAGCAACTGTCCGCGTGGAATTCCTCGTTTGAAAATATTTCCACAGACTTCCTATCTTTCAAGGAGTGTACGATGAACGCGATTGCACCGCGCCCGGCGGATGTATGCATCGTTTGCTCGGCCACTCCTGCCTATACAAGTGATCCATCTATGTATTATTTGTCTATGGGTGGCATTATACTTAGATTTTTCTAACGTGGCGGCTGAAGGTAGTATTTCAAAGGTAGAATTCGGCACGACTTTTTGCGTCGTTCTCAGTCCTGCTGCTAGAGTCGCTCAATCTTGCAGCACTGCTTTATGCCGTCGCGATCATGCGACAATTTGCAGCAGGATTGAGAATGACTTGATGAGTATATCTTTATTACAATGCTAAGCACATGTTTGAGTCCATGAGCCCCATTGAGAAGGTCGTTCGCAAATTAATTAAAAAGATTCATTTTATAAGGCGGGAGGTGTAAAAATGATCTAATCTCATCCGCCACGTTACAAAAACCCAAGTATAGTTCACAGATTTACCGCCAGAGCAAAATGGTAAAAATACAATTTGTATATGGCGTCACGATTCAAAATTCAAATAACAACTTTAAGCCGGACCAGATACTGTCTGGCAGACAGCAGTTGATCAGTACACACACGTTGTCTGGCCGTCTCACCCCCACTGCTCGTTGTAGCGTTTAGCGACAGGCGAAAAATAACGACCGTGGTGCATCTACAAGTATATTATTTAAATTATTTATTTTCCGCATTTGTATTGTATTAATCTTTACCAAACTTTGCAAGGACACTGCGTCAAATCCTGAAGAAGATTGGCCTTATTTCTTTACATTTTGTTTCTGTCCAATGAAACATCAACCTTGCTAAACACTTTCATTGAACAAGAATTTTACTAATTACCCTAAACGATAATTAACATAAATCGTGCCATAGCGATGCTACCATTGGTTTTGTACAAGTAACAAAACAATGAGAAAAAAGGAAGTCAACTTATGTATAATATATCATTTTTTTAAAGTGTGAAAGGCGGATTTAATAATCATTTCTTTTCCTTTCTCTGAACAGTCATTCTTTTTTTCTTTTCTAGTTCCAATAGGCATTGGCTCGCAGTAACTTGGAAAATGTTATTTCCAGAAAACATCAGATTGTATTTATAGGTTATGCCATGTAATACATTCACTCTTAATAAAGTTATATAATTTTATAACAACTGTATCTGCTATGCAAAACGCAGTCTAATGCATATAGTCACTGGTCTAATATATGGTATAACAATATAAAAAGGTAAAAATACACTCAACGTTCTACAGAAACTTACAGAAACTACATTATTTCACAATACCGAAAATTCAGTGAAACACTGAGCAATTTGGTATAGTATTGTTGTATCAAAATGTAACTTCATTTTCTGTGCACGTCTTCTAGAATTCAGTGGGAAATACAATTATTCAAATTATCGTTTCCATGTTGTCGCGGCAGGAAGTAATAAGAGCCAAAATTTATTGCTTATTTACCCTTGAAAATAGATTTTATTACATGGGAGTTTTTTTTGTTTTTTTTCTCCCTTTCAAAATTCAAAATTTATTGCTTATTTATCCTTGAAAATAGATTTTATTACATGGGAGTTTTTGGGGTTTTTTTCTCCCTTTCAAAATTCAAAATTTAAGTAGTATATGACTTATTGTAGGGATCACAGAATTTTGAAAATGTGCACAGAAATCACTTTCCCCCATAGCACGTCATACGCAGTTTTTAACTGTTTTTTTGACGTAAAATAAATAAAATAAATAAATAAATAAATAAATAAATAAATATCAACTCGAAAATAAACTGTACTTTCTTCCCTTTAGCTCCTGCAATTGAAACAATATAATAAAATCATTATTCATGGCGAACATGTACAATTATGGATAAAATCGTAGCTAATATAAAATTAATGTAATTTCAGGGAGAACAAAGTTCTAAATATAATATTTTATAATATATATTTTATATAGGTATTTATAAAAACCAAATATTAAAAATTTGAGTCGTAACTAATCCCTGGATTAGACACGTTTAAATTTTGAATGAAACAAAAATTATATAATTTATTATAATTTAAAGCGCCAACATTTAAGCATTTGTGTATTGGTGTCATTGCGGGAATTCCCCACAAATTTATCACAGAGAAATTAAAACCATGAGTTTATTCCCTGATAAACGCCCCGCCCCCAGAGCCGGACCAGACAGCTGACCACAGCTGACCGGAACACACTCGCCTGGCTGTCCTCTCCCACTGCTTGCTGTAATATAAACCGAATCCCAACACTATAGGAGCAGCTAGCGACGGACGAGAAAGTTTCTTTAGGTAAGTTCAACGTACACAAGGTACAAAATTGTTCAAATTGTTTTCAAATGGTTTTCAAATTCAAATTGTTCAATGTACAAAATTGTAAACAATTTTCTAAGTTGTTTGACTGATTTGGAGTAGACGAGTGTGCGCGAGTTAACAAGTTAAGTCTTGTTCTGACACTTAACAGTTAACAATGTGATTGCTTAATATTTCAAATCCTGAAAATTCCTGTAAATTAATAATACAGAGAATATTTTAGTGTGCTTAATCACATAAAAGGTAGATTTTTCTGTGAATTCAAACTGACATTTGGATTCAGTTCACTTTTGATTATATAATTTTGTTGAGATGGTATTTTGAGAACAAAAGTTCAAGTAAAAGAGACAATGCGAGATCACAATTGAATTCATCACAAAACAATGGCAAATTACAAGAAATGTGGTACTCACAATACAGATAGGTGGCTGAAAATGAAAGAAAACACTAAATCATCGATTTTAACATTCAGAGAAGTTTAAAAATTCAGAATTAATTTCTGAGAAAATTTAGGCAATTTTAATGTCTAGACATCTCTCCTTATCTACAATCTGTTGAAAACAACATAAAATAGTAGGACAATAAGATAGGGGATCTACTTCTAAGTTTTCAATTGTAGTGCTAACTATACAAATTCTTAATTTAAGTATTGAATGATTAAGTATTAGATCATTATTATTCGCACATTTGTTATAATTGTTACTCATTGCAGTTTGTAGCCCAAGCAATGGTAATTGAGGCCTTGCAAAACTTAGGGGTGCTAAACCCCAAACATGTTTTTTTCATGTAGTAAAAAAAAAAAAAAAAAAAAACAGTATGAATTTGTATTCATCATAAATCATTTGTGTTATGTATATTTACATATGTTACAAATTTTTGTGGTACATAAATCAGTTGTGTTTGTATTTTATCTTTATTACGTTAAAATGACGTAGGTTTATCATCAACTTTTTTGTGCAGATTGAAGAGATAGTATTTTTGTTATATTTGCCATTTTAATACATATTTTTTTCTAATGCAAATCTGATTAAGGTGAAATTAACACCAAAATGTTGGCATGTTGAATTAACTCACTTTTATGACACTAGACATAAGAATTATTTTACAATATTAGCTCCTCATTAGATCTCTGTAAATAATTAAATTATAATTTTATACAAACGTATCTTTAAAACAATATTATAATTGAATAAAATAAGTGTGAGCATGGGATCATAAATTTGGAAAGAGGAATCCCAATTCATTCCATTAGTGAAAAGTTCTAGGCCCAGAAAAAAAAAAAAAAAGAAATGAAATTAGGCGTACTGAAAATAATTAATCTCTTTAAATGGCAACAGACACTTAAGCACGATTTTATAATAATAAATTTTTAAAGGTTAAAAAGATCTTATATCAACAATGCTAGTAGAAAAATGAATCAATATTTCAAATTAACATACCAACTATGTGCATTAATAAACCAAGAAATTGAATATAGGAGCGGAAAAGTGTAGTGTCAGTATCTCACAGGTAATGTAATTTGTGATGTTGATACATTAAATTTAGGTAGTAATTGTAATTTTGCTAATATTGATACACATAAGAAAGGTATACTTTAGATATGATCCAAGATTTTGTAATTTCTATTCATATTATTTTTGAATACCAGCGGAATATGGCTGCATTGTGACAATACGAAAATTGCATCTGTAAATTGAATGAATCATATATCAAGCTTTCTTCAACAGTATAGAGTTGGTCATATAATTAAAAATCTTTCCACATGTGTGATTACATTTTCGCACAATTTGAACAAAAACTAAAATTTTACTGTTGAGTATTCTTGGGTTAGTGGGGACAGTCCTGAAGTCCACATTACCACCTTCCCTCCATTTTGAAGATTTTGTGTCAGTATCACTTTATACTAAAATGAAAAATACTTTTACTGTAGGTACCCTGAAGAGTACTAAAATATCAAGTTTGTTGTTCTAAGATGTTCTACTCCGTACTTACTATTTAATGGAGTCACAGGCTTAATTCAACACACTTTCCTCCCTTCCACAATGATCTGTGAAGAACTATTGGCCAAACTTGGCTAGCTTAAAGAGGCCAACATTAAGAAATAATTTTGATAGGTTTTGTGTGCTACATATGGAATAACAACATTTTCCCACAGTAGCCCCTCTCTCCCAAATGTGATATTTGTAGGAAAAGTACAATAAAGAACTTACCAAAAAGTTAGGGAAAATAACTCCATCTTATTTATAAATAAATAACAAAAGAGACACGAATTAACCCATTAATATAGTCGATTATTAAGAAAGTACAAAAATAGTTTGAAGATGTGAATAATTATAAAAGCATAAGGCAATATAATGGGGAATAGAGAATTTATAACAATTTTATTGAGAAAAAAAATTACGAATAATATATTATTAAGTAATTGAGAGACATGAACAATTTTAAAGGTGATATATATTATCAAAACTATCACACCACAGGCGACACAGCTAAAACAAATTGACTAAAACATTCCACAAGTTTGAATTACTGATGAATCCTATGTTTTCAACTTGAGATACATTGATGTATAAAATGTGTAAGTTACTTAGCTCTACACTAAAGCTCATTTTAGGGAAAAAATAGAAATACTCTTAAAAATAGTTTTGAACTTATTGGTATGATTAGAAATATCAAAATTTCTGACTCGCATATACTTGCCTTTCAGATGTAATTGCTATCAGTCATCCGCAGCCTCTTTTTCTAAGATCTAGGAGTGTATCTTGAGAAAGATTACAATAATATAAACATTCCAAAGGGGAAATATTGATTGTGACCAGGATCGTTTTCAAAACATTGCCTTCAAAATTAATTTTAAAAAAATAGACCAGAAAATCGAATGTGCTCTGTTGGGCAGTCCTATTGGTAGTTTCTCATCTAAAACTTTTTGTATGGAAGATAGAGGGCACAGTATTAAATGTATGTTTTTGGAATTTGGTCCAACTTTGCTTGGTAGCTAACTGTGACCTAATGCCATGCTGGGGGGAGGGGTTAGAGAGATACATGGTGAATGTAATGCATTTCCTGCGCCATAACTAGCTAACTCTGCCCGGCTGAACTTTTCTACATCAACCTGCTACAGAAACCAAGACGATTGTAAAGGAAAGCTCCATCTGTATTTTGGCCTTGATTGGGAATTGAACCTGGGATCCTTCTTTGGGAGGCTAGTACACTGACAGTTTCTAAGGTTGTGATATTGTATGTTGATGATTTAATTTCAATGGTTGATAATACTGAATTGATACAGTGCAGGATTCAATGATAATACCCTGTTTATGTTAGAAATAGTAAGATTTAAAAAAAAAATTTCTTAGATTTAGCAATTGAAAAAAATGGAGAATACATCTCACTACCTGGTAGGAAAAACAAACACACACTTATAGGTATTCATTTCTTTAAGTAACTTAACACTCGGGTATCTTTTTTTCTTTTTGGACAATCAACGTACAAAATTTTCTAAAAATATTTTCCCCCCACATATTCTGGAACATAACATTTCGCATAATATTTGTGGGCATTATCAGATGTAAACAAAATTCATATAATTTCATTTGTCTGAAAATAAAAACAAATTTTGATGTTATGGTTTAGAATGAAAGTATTAAGAATAAAATTGTGCAGCAAGATGAAATTATGGAATAAAACAAGTATAAGTAAAAAATATATGTAGAAATTACAAAATATAACTAGAGGTGCTACAGAATGGTGCAGACTTTCTTGTAGTACAGTTTTCTAATTTCCTTAGTGTGGACTGGCTTCAAGGTCTTGCTCCATTTTCTGGCCAGCTGCCATCATCACCAAATGTACATTTTCTTGACTTTTTGTCACCTTTTCGGTTTCTTAATAGTAGAAACGAAATTTGACTTCAAGTATATTAAAGAAGAGTAAAACTTTGTTCAAAATAGAAATGTTCATTTAAAATTATTAGCCTTTTTCAAGAAATGGCGATTAAGAATTACTTTAAATATGAAATTTGAAGCTCTTTTTCAAAGGAATCTATTGAGTTTTTGTAAAACTTAATTTGAAGTTATTCGAAGCACTTCCACTCACAAATGTAATAATGTATACAAATTGATGGAAAGGTGCAAATTAACTGCCCAAGAAAAATGTTTAAAAATTTTAATTTGTGTATGTTTTAAAAAAACAAGAATACGTCAAAATGAACTTTATGTCAAATGAAACAGTGCAATTAGCACTATCAATTGGAAAATTGAAAAAAGAAAAAGAAATTGGAGCCTTTTTTGACAAAATGGCTTTTGATTGTTTCTGACAATGCGGAATTTTGAGCTCATTTTTACAGAAAACTTTAGTTTTCGAGAAAGTTTACTTGACATTATTTAAAGCACTTGTACTCATAAATATAATAATCGCCCCCTAATGTAAATATTACCGATGTGAGAGACTGGCCAAAGAATTACATGTTTGTAATTATAAACAACAACAGAAGAATAGAGCAATATGGCGTTTATGTCATCGTATAGGGTTCGTTTGGCAATAACCCTACCAAATATTTAAAGAAAAAAATTGGAGCTGTGTTTCAGAAAATCTTGTTTTTGTAATTTGTTTAAATTGCAAATATTGCACGAAAACAACTAAAATTTTCAAAAAAATGTACAAGAACTTTTTGAAAGAACTTTTTATGGGCAACAAATTTAGTTTGAAGGAAAAATCTACTATGCGCGTACGTTTTCTTGACCTTCGAGCTCCGGTTCTAGCTCAGCCCGGCATAGCACGGTCCGGTAGGAAATAAGAGCTCCACTCGGAACGTCTCGGCTCAGTTTGCAGTGCTGCCCACCTTCGTCCTTTACAATGGGGGCTTCTGAGTTTTCGCTCTCTCTTTCTAACGACCTGTGCGTCCGGTGCTCCTTGTTACTCAATAGTTTCTATAACTATTATTTCTTCAGAATTAAAAAAAAAACTTTCTTTGTTTCTTATTGTTACGTAGTCCAAGACGAGCTATTACCCTGAGTTTTCTGTCGTTGAAGTTGACAGCACTGTGCTGCCTTGACGTAGACCAGCGCCCTCTAGAATATAGTCGCTTGGCTTTGTATTCCAGAGGGCGTTGCGTAAACAGAACCCGCCTTTCTTCGCACCCTCCCCCGCTGTGGAGTATCATGAAAAAGTGCGCGATTAGTATATCTTCAATTTTATATTTGCAGGAAAACGCCGAAAAAATTCAAACTTTGGAATTTTCGAAAATTCAGAGTTAACCGTGAAAATCGGACCCATGCCACCTTTATAAGTGTATTTTACTCTATTCTTACAAGAAATTTAAAGAAAAAATTTGGAACCCTTTTTTAGTCTGGGGGTCTTAATGTACCCCCAAATTTTAAAGAATGTTTTTCAAAATGTCAAAGCTTCATCTAAAGCCAGATCGACTGAGGATTCTTCAATTAGCAAAAGATCGTACGAATGGTTTAGGCGCTAGTAGTGTTCACAGACAGACGGACGGAGGGACGTTTTGCTTTCAATTGTTTTTTCGCCGTAAGGACCCACAAAACTTTGATTGTGGCTAACCCAGTGTTAGTTGTTTGTTTTTTCTCTTAATTTAGTAACTGGATTTATCCACTTTCTTGATCTCAGGGCCCGGTAATGCATTTTTTTCTGTCGAAAAAAGGTTTTTTGTCACAGCATTACATAAGTTTCTTTATACTACGTATATTACTCCGTATATACGAATGTATACGAGAAAGTAACTAGAGGTGCTACAGAATGGCACAAACTTTCTCGTAGCATAGTTTTCTAATTTCCTAGGTTCGTCTGGCTTTAAGGTTTTACTCCATTCTCTGGCCAGCTGCCATCATTCGTCGCACAAATACATTTTTTTGACATTTTCTCTACTTTTTGCTTTCCTATTAGTACAACCGAAATATTACTTGAAAGAAGAGTATTTTATATTACTTATTAAAGAAGAGTAAAAACTGGCCCTAAATAGAAATTTTCATTAAAAAAATTGAAGCAGTTTTTAAGAAAATGGCGATTAAGCATTACTGTAAATGGGAAATTTGAAGCTCTTTTAAAGAGGAATCTATTGAGTTTTCGAAAAAGTTCATTTGAATCGCTTTCACAATTGTAATAATAGATACAAATCGATGAAAATGTCCATATTAACGGAGTGAGAGGTATTTCATTTATGTAATTTTTGAAAAATGAATACACCAAAATGAACTTTTCGTCTTATTAAACACCGCACATAGCACTACCTATGAGAAAAATTTGAAGAAAAAATTGGAAGCCATTTTGTAGAAAATGGCGTGTGAGCGTTTCTGACAATGCGGAAATTTGAGCTCATTTGTATAGAAAACGGTTGAGTTTTGAAGAAACTTCGACATTATTAAATCACATGTACTCATAAATATAATAATGTGAAGAAATTGCTTTTAATGTAAATATTACCGAAGTGAGAGACAAGTAAAAAAAATTCATATTTAAATTTTTTGAAAATATTTATGAAAATGAAATTGGTTCGTAAATATCTCTTTAATTAAGGTCCTCTAGTTACATATTCTAGCACTTTTAGTTACTTTCTCGTATACATACGTATATACAGGAGTAATATACGTATTATAGAGAAAGTTTTGTAATGCTGCGGAAAATTGATTTTGAGATTTCAACGGAAATACACCTTTTGGGGTCCCCTGATACAGAAAGTGTTTTTTTTTTTTCAAAACATCCGTCAGCCTGTCCGCCAGTCTGTCTGTCTGTCCGTCCTTCGCTCCGTCCGTCCGTCGGTCTGTCCGTCCGTCCGTCTGTCCGTCCGTCTATCCGTCCGTCTGTCCGTCCGTCGGTCCGTCCGTCCGTCCGTCCGTCTGTCCGTCCGTCTGTCCGTCCGTCCGTCTGTCCGTTCGTCTGTCCGTTCGTCTGTCCGTTCGTCTGTCCGTCCGTCTGTCCGTCCGTCCGTCTGTCTGTCCGTCTGTTCGTCCGTCCGTCTGTTCGTCCACGTTCGTCCGCTCAATCCGTTCGTTCGTCTCGTTCGGTTCGTTCGTCCACTCGTCCGCCCGTCTGCTCCGTCTGCCCGTCTGTCCGTCTGTCTGGGTTCGTTCGTCTGTCTGTCTGTCCGCCCGTTCGTCTGTCTGTCTGTCCGCCCGTTCGTCTGTCTGTCCGCCCGTTCGTCTGTCTGTCCGCCCGTTCGTCTGTCTGTCCGCCCGTTCGTCTGTCTGTCCTCCCGTTCGTCTGTCTGTCCTCCCGTTCGTCTGTCTGTCCGCACGTTCGTCTGTCTGTCCGCACGTTCTGTCCGTCCGCCCGTTCGTCTGTCCGTCCGTTCGTATGTCTGTCCGCCCGTTCGTCTGTCTGTCTGTCCGCCCGTTCGTCTGTCTGTCTGTCTGTCTGTCTGTCTTTTCGCCCGTTCCTCAGTCTGTCCGTCCGTTCGACTGTCCGTCCGTTCGTCTGTCT